>JALQPE010000932.1:0-119018 GCA_030407315.1 Asparagopsis taxiformis
AAGCCGCGGCTTAAATAACCTTCGGACGACCGTTGTCGTAATGCCGCTGGCAGATTTCACGAAAGGGCCGCAGCCCTGCGCACGTATCGCGCTGAATTGAGCACACCCGCGTGGTGGAATTGGACACTGCATTCGTTGCAGGGAAACGCCTAAACGAGGCATTGACGTACGATGCCAAGGGCGGGTCTCGATGATTACGAAAGAGCCGGAGCGCACGCGCGCGCTCCGGCGCTGTGGCGATTCGATCAGCCAACCGGGCCGCGTACGTTTAAACGAGATTTTTCGGGACAACTGCCACGTCTGCAGTTGTACCCGAAAAGGCGCCACGGCCCGTGTCTCAGGCGCGTCCTGACGGCCTCGCGTGGCCGGGACGTCCACGTTGGGGTGGGGCTGGGGCTGTGTAGTATACGTGGCAATTCCGAAATTGCAAATATTTACGTTTTCCGCGGAATTCGAATTTCGGCGGACACGACCGGCGACAGCAATGCACGAACATTGCTGGCGCATGCGCGCGCGCAACCGGCACACGTGTGCAACGAACGTACTGGCAACGGCCAACGGACCAACGGGTCCCTACGTGTGACCCACAAGGTCCTTTCCCATTCGGGGACGTTACGAGCAGTGTTTACACTGTAAAGCGATGCCATCGTGGCCATATAGGTATTGGCATCGTGCCGGGAGGGAAAGGGGACAAGACACGAACGAGCAACGGCTCTAGTCTACGACTGACTTCTACGTTTTACGTTTACGTTCTGCCTAACGAGGCTTCGTCTCCGTCGAGCTGCGTACTCCCTACCCATCGCCGCACGTAAGGCTGATTGCGTGTAGTGCCTCCGGGCTTGGTTGAGAGCGCCTCCGGTGACGTACCACCTCGTTTGCTAACGTAATCCTCGCGTGGATTGTTGCGTCGTGACGCTCGTGTCTACTCGCTAACCATTCTACCTTCTACCGTTCTAACAATACAGTCAAACACCAGCGGGTGGACTGCTCGTTTCGTTTCGTAAGGACAGCGTGTCCGTAGCTCGTACCAGCTACTACGTCTATCGAACTATCGTTCCACACCGCCATCCCATCTCTGGGAATACGCTCTCCACGCCGCCGTAGACCACCACAACTCCCCCCCCCCCCACACTCTGCTCATGGAATACCGCCCATCAGCGTATGGACCAATTCAATCCCGGACGTCACTACATTCCTTCCCTTTGTGAAACTAGGCCACGTCCACAACCAAAACCCTGGAAACAAACTGCAACCACGCTCGCAACTCGTACATTATATTTGTCGACTTGATTCAAATAACTAAAATATCTACAACGCACAATCCCACACTGTCTCAAGATGTCGCATATCGGATTTCAAACTATACGACCCAAATCAAGATCCGATCGCCACTTGCTTCAAAGCAACCCCTCCATCGCTCCCCATGCCTGCCAAATCACTGGCAACTTCTTTCACCAACCCCAACATACTTAAAGAGGCTAGACAATGTGCCGATGCTACCGAATGGGTAAAATCTTGGAATACCGAGCTGGACAACCTCGAAAAATGAGGTACAATCACATATGTCCCACCCTCTCAAGTACCTGCCAACACTAAGCTTCTCCGTTTAAAATTTGTCCTTCGCACTAAAACAGACTCCAACGGGAACCCTCTCTCTAGAAAAACCCGGTGCACCGTACGCGGCGACTTACAAAAGCCGCATGAGCATTTCGACCCGGACAATATCACGTCCCCAGTTGCAGACCGAGACGCTATACGAACTTCTCTTGCCATCGCCGCTGCACACAATTAGGGTGCGCATCATTGGGATATTGACTCCGTCTTTCTTCATGAAACCTTCGGCGATGAAAAGCCACTCTATGTCTACCAGCCCCAACGATTCAATGGAGATTACAAATACCCCGGCTACATAGGCAAACTTACAGGTAATATGTACGGCGCAAAACAAGCCTGTAGAATATTTAACCGCGGACTGTCAAAGCATCTCCAGCTCCATCACTTCACCCGTCTCAGCAGTGAAATCTGCACCTTCCTTCTCCGCTCCACCACTGACACCAACCGGTTCGTTTTTTCGTAATCACGATAGACGATTTTCTCGTCGTGTCCAATTCTAACACACTAAGCGAGCACTCCAAAAGCCAGCTGCAGTCTAAATACATCATTAAGGATCTTGGTCCAGTCCAACATATTCTTGGCTGGAAGGTCACTCGTACAAAGGATTCTATACCGCTTACGCAACCTGCATATATATCTACAATTCTTGAAATGTTTGGATTGACAAATGCTAAACCAGCCAGCTCCCCGATCGCCTCCGACATCCTTAACAATACCACAAAACTCTCTGAACCCTTGGACACCAAGCTTTATAACTACTCTTCCCTTATTGGTAATTTGTGATATCTCGCAGATTCTACCCGGCCGGATATCGCATACATCACTGGCTACCTCGGCCGATATTCTCACCAACCTACTAAACTTCATTGGCAAGCTGGTTTACGGTTCTTACGATATCTGAAAGGTACACCCAATCTTGGCCTGCAATACAAAACAAAACTCTCCAACACACTCATGGCTTACTCCGACAGCGATTTTGCTGCCTGCACCTCTACTCGCCGCTCAACCACCGGCACGGTCATCCTCTATAATAACTCCCCTATTGCCTGGCAATCATAGCGACAACACTTTGTTGCACCCAGTACTTGGGCAGCAGAATATGTCGCCGGCTACCATACATCCCAACACGTTATCTGCATCAGAAACCTTCTTGCAGACCTCTAACATCCAGAAAAACAACCGACAAAACTGCTTATGGATAGTGCAGGAGCAGTTACAACGGCAAAAACACCTCATCCAACGCCAAAGTCCAAGCATATTGATGTCAAGTACCACTTCCTAAAAGAGCAAATCGAACGTGGTAGAATAACTTTACAATATACATCGTCCGACAAAAACGCAGCGGATATACTCACCAAAGCCCTTAAGCCGGCCCAATACTGTGCCAAGCTCAAACTCCTCCGGCTTTCTACAACCTGACGGGCGGCGACTGTCGGATGATCAATCCGATTTAACCCGTCACGCCTTCGTCAGCCTACGTTGTCGGATGATCATACAATCATAACGGTCCCTTACAGTATTGCATCATAGAGAATTTAAGCCGCCGTCTCACGACCGCTCCGACGAAGTAAAAAACACAAACAGGGCAATAACCCTTTAACACTAACATCTTGCGGTGGCTGGGTCTGCCGTTGGAATCGCGGCGCCACGCCAAAAGACAGCCTGTGACGACAAGAATTGACCTTCCCGGTTTCACATTTCATCCTGCATTTAAAGATTGTTTTTATGCCAGATAGTTCAATATATTTCGAATTTCCGTGATCCCTCAAGAGAAGGCTTGATTTGTAAAAACTCCATTACCTCCAATCGTGCAGGTTGTTTGCCGTTACAATCATTCCACCCTTGCCATGGCGCGGTTCGGGTCTAAAGCCCGTTACCATCCTTCTCATGGTACAGGTCATTAACGATGGCAGTTCAGGATCAAGCATCCACCGTATTCCCACCCGAGAATTCATCTGCAGAAGGCCCTTTGTCTAATCCAGTCACAGCGACTCCTCCCTCTCGACAAATTGCTCTTGATCAATATGCGCAACAAATTGTTCGCCGCGCAGAAGCATTGGACTTGCGGTCACGTAATTTACAAACCGTTGAACAAGACCTCGCCCAGCTCCATACCAAATATCAGAACCGTCAACGTCAGCTGGACCAATTGGAGACCACTATGCGTCGTGAGATGAAGTCGTTTCTCGATGATATCGCCGCTCGTCAGAGAAGGTTGAGTACAATGGAGCAGCATCAGAGTAACTCACGTTCAATGCTCAGAGAACATGCTACCACCGTGCGAGGCTTAATCTCAGATGTTAAATCTGTATCAACTTCACTCCAACAAAAGAAGAACGAATTGCGCCATGTGACCCAACATCTACTAGCTCTTCAGGATGACGTACAACAAAGTGAAAATACTCTCAATTCTCTAAATCAGCAAATGCGGCAGCACGAATCCGAAGCTGCTTTGATTGGCAACGAGAAAGAAAAATTGCAAACTGCCGCAAAGAAACTTGAACGACTCGAAAAGAACATTCAGATGCGTGATAAAGACCTTTCCGAGCGCGAGCGTATCCTGAAGCACAGGGAACAACGAGCGGAGCAATTGATGCACTTTGAGGCAATTGCTGTCCCTCTTCGTCATTTCCTTCAGGAGTACGATTTTCAGCATCACCGCGATTCTGCGACTGCTAGACCGGTACAGACTGTTGAAGATAGGTTTGACTCAGTCGCTGCTGTGCAACGTGCAACCATCATACTGAAAGAGTTGGCCAACAAATCAAATATATTAGATAAGTTACAGGTCAAGTTAGATGCTTCTATTGCAGCAGTTCAGCATCGCGAAAAAAAAACTTCTGAAATGGAAGCTTCTTTGCGTGCTCGTGCAGCAGAAGTCGATATTAAGGCAAGAAGTTTGGAAGTTGCCCAACGAGATCTACACGTTCTACAGGAACGGATAGATGTAATGATGCGAAATGCTGAACATTCTCGAGCGGAATGCGATACACGAGAGAATGGCTTGCGCGAACGCGAAGTGGAAATACTGGGAAAGGAGCGCAGCATATCACGGACAGAGGCAAATCTGGAGCAGATGCAGAAGGCAACCGCGCAGCGAGAAAAAAGTGTTCGCAGAGCACACACAGCGGTTACTGCCAGAGAAAAAGCGCTAAATGAACACCAGAAGTATGTCAAAGACCTTCAACAAAGTTTGCAAACAATACAGCAAACCATCAACCTGAAAGAAGATATGATTGAAGCTCGAGAGCTCGAATTGAGTGCACGTGAGGCAGAAACGAAAACAGCTACCGCAAGTATTCAGAGATCGCCAGCCTACGATGAGCAAAGTGTTCGTCAGGAAAGCCATGTAGAATACCAAACTAACGCAAATGTGCCTCGCTTATCTCTGCAGAGGCAGGAAAAAGAAATCCAAACGGACGGGGCCGAATCCTTCCCGAGTGACAGAATCAAGACCACCACTAAATCTGCGAGTGTGATGCAGACTACTGACAGCTCGCAACCCAACCAACAAACCCAAGACAAATTAGAAGGGGTTGCATTGACCGAACGGGGTCCTCTGAATGGAGAGAAAGCACCTACCCGAGATGATGCATCAACAGATATTGGCATTCGGGAGCCAAGAACTGTCCGTAGACATCTAGCTTTCGATTCGTCAGTTCCCCAAGGTACAAATATGAGGAGGTTGACCTCTACCGGTGTTCAGGAGACGCCTCTGGAATATAGGAAGGAAAACCAAGATGATGAAAGCGAGGCTGCTGCCGATGAGCTATTACCAGAACTGTTTGCAGCTCGTTCGCTTTGGAGAGAAAGGGTTGTTCGACTCAAAGCAGTTGTGGAAAGCATGCAAGAAAACACGAGAGCAATCAGACCCCATTTGCAGCCTGTGTTGAGGTCTGTGGCGGATGTACTGCAAAGAATGCTTTCAGAAGTTGACACTGTTCCATCTGAACATACCGAAGCATCAAAATCTCGATTTGCGGAAGAGCAACGAGCCCAAATTCGATGGTCAGAAGTTTTGCGACAACAGCTTGATTCTGTTAGAGATATTCAGGCGGGGATGTTGATTGCCTTCAACCGGGAAGAGGATATTACTTTTGCTCAGGGATCTGAGGAGCAAGGGACGGAGAAGAGAAGACGGAGTGGTAGTTTCGTTCACACGGGTACAAATGTGGATGACGGTAGTTCGGTAGACATCACACTTGATGCTACAGCTGCAGATGGATTCATAGACATTTTAGAGGATACTGAAGATATGGACACGCTAACATCGTCTTTTCGAAAATTCAGGATGAATATGCAGAACCGCAATCGTTTGGGAGGCGCAATTGAAGATTCTCAAGAGATTGCGGAAAACACAGACTCACAGAGGCTCTCTCGCGTGGAGGAAAACTCTAGATCGGGCGCTGGGCCTGTTCCACACAATGGAGCGAATATGCTTCAAGAACTAGCATCCCTTCGCGCCGATCTGGAATCGCTAACCACCCAAAGGCGTAACTCATAATTTGCAATTGCAGCACAGTAAATCAGATGGTTTATTCTTCGATAGTAACAGTTTGCAGTCCCTTGAAGGAAGCAACCGGAACGTATGTGGCGAGCGTGTACAGCGGTTCTTTCGCGTCTTCATCGTCATTTCGCTTTCTTGAGAGACGCACACGGACACGGTAGGGAACGTTACGCACACCAGTCTTCCAAATTTCCTTGTTCAGTCTGGTATCGACACGCACATCGCGGGTACCCATCATTTTGGTGGCAAACTGGCGAATGAGCTTGACAGCGCGAGGTGCCTTTCTCTTGAAGCCATATTTTCGAAGCTTGGGGTGGAGATGGATGGTATACTCACGAGTGACGACCTCGGCGCCTCTCGGCTTGCGATCTTTTGCCTAATCGCAGACGAATAGAGCAGATCAGGAAACGACGGTTAGAACACCAATTCACGATTCGCCCTCCACCGTTCATTCCTTGGAGCGGAATGAGGCTTCACTTACCATCTTTGTAACGCTGCTCGCTGCAATCGGAGGTTCGGTTGGGTGATTACGATCAAGGACAGTGCACCAGTTCTTTTCCGAAGCAGAGCGATTTTGACTTGGGAATAGAATAAAACAATGGACCGCGGTCCGAGAAACGTGTCGGGCGCCGACGGCGTCAGTAAAGGTGTCGAAATTTTCAACTTTTGTGATCTAATCTTCAGATTCTGATCTAAAATTTTGGCGGCGAACATTACAGTGTTTCTGTAAAGCAAGCCAATCCACTCCACACAAAATTTTTTCTGAAGAAGGCTGAAAGATGCGATCTCCACCGTTGCGCAACATGGCACTTCTAGTATCCATCCCAAGCTCTATTCAACTCCATTGACTTGAAACGATGCACTATCTTTGTAGAACGTGCTCGTTCGTTTTCTTCTTCGACTAATTCTTGCAATGTACAGCTCGTACAGTTCTATGGCATTCTGCACTTCGCTCTACACGGGATACACGCGCCAGCCATTGCGTGGAGATTGCACTTTTCTTAATGCACCTTTACCAGGTTTGCAACAGCAAAGACCTTGCAGCATTTTTGTCCCTGCTTTGCCAAGAAGACGTGCACATAGGGGTAGTGTTCCTCTCATCCAAGCCGCCACATCGCTCAAAAACACCTCTGGGTATATGGTTAGGGACGTCATTCTCCAGCGCGTCATCAAAATACCGTCTCGTTTGCCAGGGATCAAAAATCGGTCCGTAAATGTGGACATCAAAGCAGAAGATCTCGGTGGTCGTCGACGCAGAATCTCCGGTGGAATTGATATCGAAACATCACTCGAACGAGTCTGGAACGTCCTAACGTCATATTCTAAGATCGCGCTGTATATGCCGAACATTACTGAGAGTAGAATGTTCAAGCGTTCAGATGTTGTTTATCTTGATCAAGTTGGAATAATATCTCGCAAGCTATCGCTCAAGTCCAAAATGCTTGTTCAAGTTGCCGAGGACAGGAGCGAGCCATCCATAACATTCACCCGCGTGGAAGGTCGTGACTTTTCTGAATTTGTCGGGCGCTATGTACTTGATGAGTGTGGATTTAATCATACCCGCTTGAATTACGAGTTGTACGCGGTGCCATTTCCATTGTTCCCAGTATCTCTGGTGGAAAAGAAAATAGTTAAGGAAGTACCCGGAATGCTAGCTTCCATCCGAGAGGAAGCTCTTGTCGGCAAATTTATTCCCCTCGATGCTAACTAAACATTTCACATCCATTTTTAACAATCATAATTGACTTGATAAACGACAACAGCCTAACCAAAGATGTAACTGCAATTATTCCATTGCAATGTGTATGGAGGACACACTCTAGCGTAGCAGTGTCGCGCCATTTCGATAACTGACTATATCTGTTCAGACGATGGGATCACAGGAAAAGGCATTGTGTAGAGTAGATGCCTAGTTCTTGGCCTTCAGAATTGTGGGAACATAATCCGATGGAGCTTCCAAACCCAACAGATTGAGTACTGTCGCACCGAGATTCGCAATTCCAGCTCCCTTACATTCTGGAATGTCTCCCCAACGGGCGCTCTCATCCAGCTCGTACTTCTCAACACCATGCCCGGTAACAACACAGGGAACTTTCATCTTCGTGTGAGAAACCATTGCTTTCCATCCTTCTGGTTGCGAGCCAGCCTTCGGATTTCCATCCTTCCCTACCTCGGCCATGATATCACAATTCCCGTGATCAGCAGTAACCACAGCCACTCCACCACGGGCAATAATCTCCGGAACGACCCGAGCAAGACATAGATCAACACATTCCACAGCAATACGTGCAGCTACCATGTGTCCGGTGTGACCAACCATGTCACCATTTGCATAGTTCACAACAAGCAAATCAGGTTTGAATTCATCAAGGTCCTTGAGAATTTCATCCGAGATCTCAGCAGATCGCATCCAAGGGCGAGAATGCTCCCTCTCCCTGTACGAGGTGACACAAGTGTATTTCTCCTTTTCTTCGTCAAACTTGGCAGTACGATTACCGTTATAGAAGTACGTCACATGACCGTACTTTTGAGTCTCAGAAATGGACTGGCGCTTTAGTCCATTCTTTACAACATATTCTCCAACAGTGCGATCGATTGCTGGCGGTGAGACCAAGAAGCGAGATGGAATTCCAGCATCACCATCGTATTGCATCATCCCTGCATAGCGAGTCTTGGGTACTCTGATGCGGTCAAAGTGAGGGAATTCTCCTTCATCAGCTTCAAAAGCCATTGAAATCTCAATAGCGCGGTCGCCGCGGAAATTCCAGAATAGAACTGAATCACCGTCCAGAATGGGTCCAACAGCTTCTCCCGATTGATCAGTGATAACGAACGGGGGGAAGTATTGATCTATCATAGATTTATCCTTATAGAAATGTTCGACAGCATCAGTTGAAGAAGAGAAAGTTTGCAAATTTTGTGTATCACCCAAACAATGAGCAGCCCAGCCTCTTTGAACGATACTCCAATCAGCTTCGTAGCGATCCATAGTGACATTCATACGGCCACCACCACTTGCGACACAGGCATCGACTCCGGACTCCCGGATTGCTTCCAAGCGCTTCTCCAACGGCCCAAAGTAATCCAAAGCAGAACGTTCAGACACATCGCGACCGTCCGCCAGAACGTGAATACGAATACGTTTCACGCCATCATCAATTGCACCATCAATAAGCTGGAAGACATGGTTCACATGAGCATGCACGTTTCCATCTGAGTAGAGACCAATAAGATGCAAAGTACCTGCCGGAACATCAGCGGCAGGCGGGATACAAGTCTCAACAAGCCAATTCCATACTTGACTCTTGAAATTTCCAGACTTGAAGGCATTATTGACAAGTTTTGCTCCCTGGTCAAAGACACGACCGGCACCCAGTGCATTGTGGCCAACTTCGCTGTTGCCCATATCACCCATAGTAGGAAGACCAACGGACTTACCGGAAGCATCGAGCTCACAGAACAGGGTAGCACAACCGTCCGGCCCTTTGCCAGCCTTAAGCTTGTCGAGGAAAGGAGTATGGGCGCATGTGACTGCGTTCCATTCCGTGGCTGGGGCTTGGCCGACGCCATCCATGATGAGTAGCGCGACGGGGCCATCGGGCTTGGTAAAGCCTGGCTTTGGTGGTAGTTTCATTGTTGTTCCATTGCTTGAGGATGCCATGTTTGACGGAATTGATCGATAGTAGGCGAGGGAGTGGTGGCTCGTTGAGACGGGATAGTTATACGAGCAAGTTGGTACATTGGGTAGAATCTCTGTAACTTGGATTGAAAGTTTTGCAAGATTCGTCCATGTTGCGTGATGTGAAGTGTAACCAATCGGAAAGCAAAATAATTCATTTTCTTCTGATGTGATATTGACCAAGTTCCTCGTCGATGACCAGACGGGTTGACAGCATTGCGTTGCAGGTCGATGTCACCTTTGAAGCCGCTCATGTTTAAGCGTCTAAATGTGTACTGGAAATTATTTCGAGTTTCCCTGAATCGATAGTATTGCTAACGAATTGAGAATTGCTCGCATGTGAAAATCGTAACGAGCAGCGCATCTACTTGAACCACACCGGTCTCTAAATTGCACTGATACAACAAATTTGACACAACCGTACATTGACATCCTGCTTTAGACTGAATTGACCGGTAAAACTCTGTCGTTACACAATTGCTATGCATAACATCCTTTAGTTTCGCCAAGAATGCACACTTGTGCACATTGCATTAGATCTGAATTGGACGCACTTGTCTAGCCCAAATACTTTTCCGAAAGAACGAATAGACTCTGTCCAAGCTTTCATCTATCAAAACGCTGCCTTCTCGCACATTCCATTGTCTTTGTCACACCTTACCTTGTGTGCATCCCTTCAGACGACTGGCATTTTGTAGTGTGGTCTTTCTAGCAAAATGAAAGACCAATGCCAGACAAAGACGACCAGTTCAGAAGATGTGCCTTCTGAAGAAATCTTGTCCGCCATTACGCATTTCCAGCCGTGCCATCTACGACAGGAAAACATTGACCTTCATGGAGAGTCCAAATTGCAAACAGAGGATCCTTGCAGTGGTTACACTCAAGCCCGTTCTCCAAGGCAACTCTCTCAGCTTGATTCTAATATCGGGAAAGGTGGTATTGATAATGACAGCGAATGCAGAATCCCTCGAAGTCCGACATCTCTATCTCAGTCGAAAACGATTCCAACATCAGCTCCACTCGATGGTGCTTCCGGTATTCCGAATAACAAAACACCCTCACAGTCCATATCTATCAATCCGCATTCGCTCTCAGATGTTATGCAAAACTGGGTTTCAAACGATGGAGTTCTTAACGAAGCGAATGAATTCCACGAGAATTTCAATAGCTCTCCTCCAGATGCTCTAGAAGATGCCCCTCATCAGGCGCTAGCATTCCAGAAAAGCAGCGGAAAGCTTTCTGATTATAATGAAACTGTCCTTATTCAAACCCATTTGAATACTCTTCATCCGCCTCATGCCGCTGTTACTGATGTTGTCCCGAGTGAGGTAGATGAATTTCATGTCGACAGTGCAAAGCAATCGATTCATGATGGTACTGATTTCATTGAAGCACAAATCAGTATTCCTCATCAGCAAGATGGTCCAGTCAAGAAGACGGTATTGAATTCAGACCAACTCGAAGGACATGTACCGGAAGGCTTTCAGATAGAAGACGCTTTGGCGACGAAGAAAGCACCGAAAAGAAAACCGAGAACTTACTCGCAAGCAGTTCCAAGTCAGCACTGCCATATTTGTTCGCGAAGACCGACAGCGTCGTCCCCTCATGTCGTGTGCGGAAATCTTCAAAAGGGAAGATGTCGGAAAACAATATGCACAAAGTGTTTCCATCAATTTAGATGGGACCTAAAAGCTGCACGGGAAGCTGCACCAGGATCATGGAAATGTCCACACTGCCGGGGAGAATGTCCGCAACGGGCACAATGCGTGATTTACAATCGCACATCAGATCGTCGTCGGCTTAAGTTAATCAACCATCGAAAAAGGAAGAACGACGATGCGAACGATAAGGTTAAGGACGTGGCTGCAAAGAAGAGAGGTGTTCTTGTATGTGCAGATAGTCCCAACAGTGGGACCACGTCTGCATCAGCAGCGCCGAGGGTCAGCACAACCATTGGCATCGGGTTTGGAGGTATAGCAAGAACATACGGGCCGGGCGGAAAGTGGACCTCAAGATTTCCTAGTGAGCTGGCACACTGTGGACCGTCAAGAGATGATAACATTACTACAGCAGGGAGTGAGGACGGATGTTTAAGCGATGATCTACGTGTTGAATGTTATATGGACAGCATGTGTGGTGGACTGAACAGCAAAGATGAAGCAATGTTTGATGATGCTCTGGAGAAGCAGCAACTTGATAGACAGGAATGTGATGACTTTACGAATGGAGAACTATTGCTTGGGTCGGACATGATTCCAATTGATATAGAAGAAGAGTGCTTCATTAGCGACGAATCGAAGGCAGCGATAACTGTTGACGCTGCTACAGGAATGGTTACAAATGCTGTTGATATTGAAGGCAAGACAAGTGAAACGGCGATCGGCCTTGCAACCGGACTGGGATATTTTTTAGACGACCTACAAAGTGGAGGGGGAAACCACAACGACAACTGTACAGAAAACAGTGCAGAGGAAGAGTTTGGTTTGGAAAAGAGCGAGATTCGTTCTGAATCGGTGCAATTTGGAGAGTTGTTGTAGCGGGTACAAAAAATCAGCAATTCCGACAAGTGTTTTCGTTGCATCCTCATCTGCTTGGAATCGCGAGGTGCAATCGAGGTCGATCACAAAAAACCCTGACATATATTGTTTTTTTACCACGCAAGCCTCGCCTTTTCCCATCTCGTCAAACTTGTTCACCATCCCCGTCTCCACCATGGCTTTCGTTTCCAGCGTCGCAACTGCTTCAAGATCTGCCAGTGCTACTTCCGCGGTCTGCGAAAGGCGTACCACTCTGGTCGGAACCAAATTGTCCACAGCCCCACGTGTGCTCGCCCCGCGCTCCTCGTCACACCATGCCACCACGAAAATGGTTTTCGGAAAGACAGTGAAGGAGAGTCTCGAATTTGCACAGTATTTCTCCTCTTTCATCAAACTTGCCAACGTTGCAGGTCTAGATCTTGATGTCAGTAACTGCACAGTCTTCGCGCCGGACGATAACGCCTTTAACCGCTTGCCCGTAGGAATGCTCGATTTTCTCATGGCCAACCCCGTCGAAGCTCGCGCCGTTGCTGTCCGTCACATTCTTCCGAACCAGGTGTTGACGACTAAGCAAATTAAATCTTCCGGTTTCTGGGAATCGATTCCAGGAGGTGCTTTGTCTTACATCAACATGGGACCCATCATTCGCATTGGAAATGCTACCATCATTTTGGAAAAGAGTAACAATGAATGCGACAACGGAACGATTCACACACTCGATACTGTCCTCACATCCCCGGCTGTCAAGGCACCGAGTATCTCTCAGACATATGTTCCGTCCATTCCTGCATTTGGTGATTCCACTGTTGCATCGCTTTACCCATCTGGAGTGGATGGTGTCACCCAGAAACGAGCCATTGGCGCATGTCTTCCAAGCACTACCGGTGGCCGCAAGGCAATGGGCTTGATGAAGCAGCTCCCCTTCTACATGTACGGTCCTCCATTTAATGCAGCCAAGCAAGAAGATATTGAACCTATTTCTATTGCTCAGCCAGAATGTGTTGGTATTGACTACCAAATCATGCCGCCAGGATCTGTTATTGTGGAACCAGATGAGGTGACAGGCGCAAAATTACTGCCAGTCTCTGGTATGTCTAAGTACATTGGACAGACTAAAAGACTTGTTGAGGGTGATGGGTTGTCAGACTACTCTCGTCTGGACTAGATTGTTTCAATGTTAAAACAAAGATGGCAGTTTTATAGATTAGTCGTCAACACGTAGCGAGCGAGAGAGCTTTCCGTGTAAAAGTTATTCACACATATTCATGTTGTATCTTTACGTTGACATATTGTAAATTGCCAGGCAGTGCAATTTATTCAAAGCGGAAGAGTGGCACAAACTCGAGATGAAGGGCAGGTTTAATAACTTGATTTTAGGGAAGTTCAAAACTCTGAAGCTGTACGTTGCAAGCTTACGTTGGAAATCTGTGATACAAGTCGAACAGGATGTACAAGTATTATCTAATTCCCAGGTACCATTGGTATCAGGATTGAATCAGGAATACAGCTTGGGAGGTGGCTAGATTCAATGAAGGGGTCCCTGTATAATGATCTACAATTACAAACACGTACTGCGAGACGAACACGATGCGCTACCGCAGTCGTTTAGGCTTCCGGTGGACTGTATTCGCGAAGTACAGCAGAGCGGTAGGGGTGTCGTAGCTTTCGAAGTGCCTTCGACTCAATTTGTCTAACGCGCTCCTTGGTAACATCAAAAACGCGCCCAATTTCCTCCAATGTCTTCGCACGACCATCATCCAGACCGTAACGCATACGGACGACATCCCGCTCACGAGGAGTTAAACTATTTACAACATGTTCCAGGTCATCGCGCAAAAGTGAAGATTCCACGCGATCTTCTGGGCTCTCTTCGTCGCTCTCAATGACATCACTTAGTGTCAAAGCATCGTCTACACCCGATAACGGACAGTCCAAGGGAATTGCAGCCTGCATATTGATGCGCGTAGCACGCAACTTCTCCAAAGAGATATTGCAGTATTCAGCGATTTCGGCCTCAAGCGGGGGGCGGCCGAGTTCGTTAGTCAAAAACTTTGTAGCCCTTCGAATGGCAGTGATAGTATCATAGAGATGAACTGGTAACCTGATGGTACGAGATTGATCCGCAATGGACCTGCTAACGGCTTGACGGACCCACCAAGTAGCGTAGGTGGAAAACTTGAAACCACGCTCTGCATCAAACTTTTCGCAAGCTCTGATAAGGCCGAGTGTGCCCTCCTGAATGAGATCGGATAACGGCATACCGCGGTTTAAATAGCGCTTCGCAATGGATACAACAAGACGCAAGTTGCAAACGATCATGCGATCTTTTGCGCGACGCGCGTCGTACAACCTTTGCAAAAACTCGGAACGCTCCAGATCGACATAATCGGCCCACTCATCGTCTGTGGGTTGGCGGCCGATAGAGTCTGCCAATTCAACGCGTTTCCTCTGCCAATACATCAAGTCCTTAATCTGGCGGCCGAGAGTCACTTCCTCTTCGGGACGCAAGAGACGGTCACCGCCGATGAGCTGAAGATACCAGCGGACAGTGTTGTCAGCGGTTCCCTGCACGGGAGATGAGCTAGAAGTGCGTTCAAAGTCGTCTGAGTTTGTGGCGGAGTCTGACGATTCTGATGCCGAGAGCGTTGCCGTCGAGCGCTTTCTCTTTTGCTTTGTCTTGGATGGCGAGTCTGTAATTGGAGGGTCTGCGGAATCCAAAATTGGCATCTGGTCTTCGAGTAACAAGTGCGGTTGATTGTCGAGCACGGCAAGGGCGGCTTCCTCCGGAGTTTGGGAGATTTTGCGCTGAGATGCTCGCTTAGGCATCGTACTAGGTGCAGAGGTTGAGGGAGGGTTGGCGGACGGAGCAGATGCACGCTTGGAGGGAGGGCGACCGCGCCGTTTGGGAGCGACAATCATGACGGTTGCAGATGCATGACGGGACTCGGGAGCGGCATGTTGAAAATTGTCTGCGTGAAAGGAAGGTCGAGCAACGGAAGCGGCAGGCGGCGTCGCAATGAAGGTGAGCTTAGAATACATGATTGGCAACGGTCGGTTGAGAGTCGGAGCGCTAGTCGGGGAGAGCGAGGTGAGTTGACTTTAGAAGCCTTTCCGCACAGGTTGCGGCACTTGTACATATATGACAATGATCAATGAGAGCCGCACATTACGTACCATCTCAAGGGCGAGCTGCCGGTGGCGCATAGCGCTCCACTGAGTACCAGCTGGTAATCTACTCGTGAGTAATGGATGGCAGTGCAAGCACGACTCGAGATACTTTTGCAAGCAGCACAAACTTAATTAATTAATATTAAAATTACATTTCATTGCTTTCAATTGCTACGCCGACACACCGTGCTAACGTAGCACATCTTTGTCCGGCCAGTGCGTCGCACCCCTGCCACGCGACGCCGACACGATTCGTTCCATCTCACGCTTGCCAGCTCCGATGAATCCTTTGGCGATAAACGCCGCCATCGCAGAAGCTTGCGTGCGTGCTCAAATTTGTGCACGATGCACTTTGCGCGTAGCCAATGTCCGACGACAGTCCTCTTATGAACTCTCAACTCCCAGCATCATTCGTCTCTATGATCTGCAAACCCCCCAATCTCCTTCCCATTCCTGTCCGACCTGCCTCGGCATTCTACAGGACCAAACTCTAGATCGCATAACAACTGTTGTTGCTTCCAAACTCAGTAATCTACAACATAATGCTTGCTTTAAGATCAATGCCAGTATTCCTGTGTCCGCTGCAATTGTTCGTGACAGAGCTATGCGCATTTTCCTAGAGCGTAATCAGCTTCCTACCTATCCACCTGTTGCTACCGTTTCTAAACGGCCTCGCGCTAATTCTGCTATTCCCCTTCCGCGTAATGCTATAGTTTCATGCGACTCCGCTCTCCACGTTTCCCTCAGGGAAGCTGTCAAGTGGGCTGCCTGTTCACGAATTCAGCGCCATTTCGGATTTCGATATTCGCCAGACGCTGACATGTTCTTCGATCTCGTCTTTACCCACCCACAATCTCATCATGAGTCCGCATTCGCAGCACCTGAAAGCTCGCGCAAATCTAGAAAACGCAGTAACAGTGAACTAGATGCAAGCACCGGTTCTAACCGTCCTGAGTCTACAACGCAGGTTGCCAAGGTAACCAATTCAATGTCTACGGACCAGTTTGTTGCTGCACTCGGAGATTCCTTCATACCTCCTCCGCCTGTTTCCGATCCTGTGGATGTCACTGCGACCGTGTCTACATCCCCAATTTTGTTTGCTGGCAACTATAACAAATTCTCCCGCATTGTCTCTCAGACACCTTGGTTTGTAGATCAACCCATGAAGGCAAATCAGAAACCTGACACCGAGTCGCAGCAACTCCAAACAGACATGTACGGCAAGCCAAAGCGGACTGCTGTAAGTGTTGAGGAGGTGATGGTGAAGGGCATTGCAGAAGTGCTCAAGCCGGAAAAGAGTACGTTCACTGCAGGTGGTCGCGAAGATGTGGATGTACGAATGCTCGGCACCGGCCGTCCATTCGTAATTGAAGTGATCAACCCGTCTATAGTAGAGTCAAAAATAAGCGAACAGCTGCTGGACCAAATGCGACAGATCACAGCTCGTGAAAGTTCATGTGTAACGGTGAATAATTTACGGATTGTTCCTAAGGCCTATTTCGCAGAAATGCGCAAGTACGAATCTGCGAAGAGGAAATGCTACCGCTGCATTGTATGGACTAGCAAGGAGTGCAAAATTGAAGAGCTGAAGGATAAGTTGCAAGTGCAAGGAGGCTTTCTGCTGAAACAAAAGACTCCCCTACGCGTTTTGCACAGACGGACGCAATCGGTTCGAGAGCGACAAATTTATGAAGCCACAGTGTCTCGCATTGTGTCAGCCAACTTTTTCGTTCTCGACATTGTTGCAGCGGCTGGCACTTACATAAAAGAGTTTGTACACGGTGACAATGGGCGCACGCAGCCCAATGTTGCGCAACTTCTCAATTGTGATGCCGATATATTACAACTTGACGTCAGCAAAATCAGCGGCAACTTGGACGGCACAGCAGTTGAGGTTGAATAGCAGTTGCTGGTTATGATTCAAGGCCATTAGTATCGTCTGATTTCGGATCGTCGTCGTCAGCACACTTTGTGTCAAGGGGCAAAACTTTGGCAGCATCTTGAGCAGTAATGCTTTCACAGATAAAATTGTCTTCATCATCAAAAGGAATGGCAAGTCGTCGGCGCTGAGGTCTGTAGGTTGCTGACGCTGAGGCAGTCTCCCGAATTTCGACAGCTGTCAGGAGCGGCAATGATGGTAAGAGCTTTCGATACACCCACTGAGCAATGTATTCTGCGGTCGGACTATCTGTCTCCAGGGAATCGTTGAGATGGTGATGATCAAGATGAGTCTTGATGATACTTTTGACAGCGACTGAGATGTGATGGAAATCGGTGAGCATGTTTTTCTGGGGACCGTCTTTGTGCAACCTAGTGCCCCTGAGTTCAACAGTGAGAGTGTAACTATGTCCATGCAAGTGGGAACATTTGCCGTCGTGATGATGAAGTTGATGGGATGCTTCGAATGTGAAGCTCTTACGCAGTTCGAACATGGCAGCTGCACCGAGTGGTAAACAGGAAGTGAGGTCACAGAGAGGTGAATAGTAGTCTATGGGGCATGCAGCCACGTTAGGGAGAGCTCGCTCATAAAGGTGAGCTAATTGAGCTCTTCAGACGAACTGATTCCTTGACTGACTGGATCAGCGCAAGAGAACATTTATCAGGAATACTGTGTATAGGGAATCGAGGTGCTCAGCTCAACTGATAGTAGATTTCCCGCCGTGCGCCAGAGTAGTTGTGAATTGCTTTGGACCGAGTGGCCCGTGATAAAAGTAGCCAATAAAAACGCTCTGATAGTGCCAACCCGACCAATCACACACTCGCCCACGCCGGATGAAAATCGGCTGCGCAGCCCGACTCGATTAGATCGTTGCCATCATCCACCCGGCTCGTCCGACACGATCCATTCGCACACCAAATATGGCTCAAGTTCCTCCAATGCCCAATGTGCGAATGCCGCCAGGTGGTCCGGCAGGTCTGCGAGCTCTGGGTGCGTTGACAGCAGGTGCTATTGGTCTCTCCAGTGCATACCGCTACGGTCTCTTCAATGTTGACGGAGGTCATCGTGCTGTCCTCTTCAATCGCGTCATTGGAGTCAGAGATAATGTTTATGGTGAAGGTACTCACTTCAGAATACCGTTCATTGACATGCCTGTTGTGTACGATGTGCGAGCCAAGCCGAGAAATATTCAATCCTTGACGGGATCCCGCGATCTCCAAATGGTTACGATCACGCTTCGTGTCCTCAGCCGACCCGATGCAACCCAATTGCCCGCGATCTATCGTACACTCGGCACAGATTGGGACGATCGTGTATTGCCTAGTATTGTCAATGAAGTGCTCAAATCAGTGGTGGCTCAATTTAACGCTTCGCAGCTCATCACTCAACGTGAGCAAGTCTCCAAGCTAATCTCCAGGAACTTGCGATCGAGGGCACTGGATTTCAATATCCTACTTGACGATGTCTCCATCACCCATTTGTCATTCGGAAAAGAGTACACTGCTGCAGTCGAAGCAAAACAGGTTGCCCAGCAGGAGGCAGAGAGGGCTCGCTTTATTGTCGAGAAAGCTAAGCAGGACAAGAAGTCAGCTATTATTAGGGCAGAGGGTGAAGCCAGATCAGCCCAGATGATTGGTGATGCTATGCGTGACAACCCATCTTTTATTCAGCTGCGAAGAATTGAAGCAGCTCGCGAGATTGCTAACACAGTTCAGCGTTCCCAGAACCGAGTGTATCTGGATGCTGACACACTTCAACTTAACCTGGGAGCAATAGAATCCGTGGCTGAGACACCGCCGAATCCCGAAGATGATAAGAAACCAAATTCCAGTTGGCTAAAATAGAAAAACTAGCTTGGATGTTGTGCTTACCCTGGTTCAGTTATACCAGGCAGAAAACTATGGTCACTACGCTCGGTAATCCTAGTTGAAAAGGTTGAGGAGTGTCATCGAGTAGTTGGTAAAGCGATTTTGAGCAACGTGCTGACTTTTTCCATCCAACTCGTTACGATACGTCCTAATATCTCAGCAATTTCTCGAGTACTCTATGCTCACAACCTGCATGCGCATGTTATGGAAAAATCTGCAAATGACGTTTAAACCAGAGACTGTGCATTGGTTCACCATCATATCCGGATGAGGAACTGTTTTTCTGCTCGAGTAGAAGTGAAAATTATTCATCTTCTGGTACAACTTCTATTAGCTCTCGATCTTTCCCTGGGATGGTAGTAAGCTCTAGCGTATAGTTGACAGTTGCATTTGGCGGGATGGAGGGTTTCCCTGCACTAGCTCGTCGACCCTTGGAGCCAAATGCGAGTTGTCCTGGAATTGTGAGTTCGTAAATGTCGCCGACTCTCATTAGCAGCACAGCGTCATCCAACCCCTATGATTATTTCATCGATTCAAGGAATAGGCAAAACGCAAGACATGAGTGGGTAAACAGCAAAAAATATCAGTACACCGGATATTGTAGTTGATCGGGAAAGTATTGAAATCAATGCGATAGTGCAACAGCATAAGCATGAACTCGAGGTCGCTGTAGATTACGAACAACGTCCAAGTCAGGGACAAGCTCGGGTTTGCTGAGCGATGAATAGATTGCTGGGAAGTCGCATTGGGAATATGAGTTAGCTTACCTTGAGAATAACACCGGAGCCTGCTCGATAAAAGTATGGCTTTCTGTCTTCAAAAAGGTTGTCAAAGACAATTCCGTTATATGCACCCTTGAAGCGAATACCAACTAAATCACCATACTCTGCTTTTGGACCATCGCCATGCGTAGTCACTGTGTATTCGAAAGTTGGAGCATCAGCTGCAGTTGACAAGGAAGCGGCTAACAAAGAACCGGAGGCTGAAGCAATTGCCGCTAGTACTGCTCGACGAGTGAATAGTTTAGCACTCATAGCGCTATTATCATTTGAGGCGGAACATCTGGGACCCCATTGTGGGTTTGCAATGGATGTTCTTCGAAGCGACGCGGGAAGTGCAATAAAAGCCATGATCTGCAATTATTGGTCCACGAAGGCGCTGTTGAGAGTTTTGCTCTAATGTTGTCCACCTGAGTCGCTCTATGTTGAAATCAGATAAACAACTTATAGAAAGTCGAATGGATGTGTGAGGATGGACAGCCGGCTCGTCAAGAAGGCCGAATGGGGAGGAACGCAGGGAGATGCTCCAAACGAGATTGTGAGGGCATTAATCTTTTGGTATGAAGAGGGGGGATTTCATTGGTTGATAGCATCCTCACGCTGATTGGTCAGGATTTCCTAATCATTATTGGTCATCTGCGCATCTTGTGGGAACCAGCTCGAGAGTGGGTCACTTGCGAACTCACTTGATGGCCTCAAGGCAGACTACAATCAGGAAATTGCTCAAGTTCTCAGGCGTGGGTCTCCATACTGGCATCGCTTCAAACATTGCACTTCATCCAGCTGCGAAGGACACAGGCATTTCCTTCGTTGTCGATAACATTCGGATTCCAGCCACATTTGAAAACGTTGTTGACACGCAGACATGTCTCAAGCTTCGTGCACCTTCCACAGCTCACTATCGCTCTCCAGTTTGCATTACAACTGTAGAACACCTTCTCGCAGCAATTTCAGCAGCAGATATTGACAATGTAATTGTTCACGTTTCCTCTAATGAGATTCCGATTATGGACGGCTCTTCCAGCCCATTTTCTACCGCCTTTCGTGGAAACGTCGTAAACATTCCAAATTCCCAAAAGCATCGCGTAATTGTGCGAAAACACATCTCGGTCAAATCACCAGACCCTGGCGGAAGGGGTACGAGAGTTGCTGTTCTAGCTCCTTCAGCCTTCAACCGATTGACGTTTGATGTTGCGATCGATTACGACCAACGCATTCAAGAGGGGCGTGGCAGCCGCCAGCGCTTTGAATTGTCCTTGTCATATGGTACGTTTTCGCACAGTGTTGCAAGAGCGAGGGCATTCTACTTTAGAGACCATCTAGAATCTATGCGCGCTCGTGGCCTAGCGCTTGGCTGTAACCTTGACAATACTATTGTATTCGGTCCGCAGGGCAAGAGTGTCAACCCGGATGGTCTGCGCTATAATGATGAACCGTGCAGACGTAAGCTTTTAAACTGCATAGCTGATCTTCGGTTGGGAGGCCATCTCATCGGCCACTATATTGCAAACAAACCGGAGCATAGTTTGAATCTGGCATTGCTTCGCCACATGTACAAAGATCCATCAAATTACTATTTGGAATGATGACAGAGCATTGATGCGTAATACTTTATACATTTGTGCGCCAGGTCCTCATGGCGCCAGTTAGAAACAAAATACGCAAGTCTACACAGGCTAAATTATTTTCGTTCGTGTTCGAGTTCGGTCATGGGGTCCATAAGTTCCATGCCATTCTCGGAAAAGAGACGGCGGATATTGTACACAACCAATTCGTCAAAGTCAGGAACGATTTGGTCGGCGGTTTTCATCTCATATGCAGCGTGCGCACCTAGAATTGCAACCACCTTGGAGGAAACTTCATGTCCCGCAGTGATGCCGGCTGGTCGGTCGGTGAAAACGACACATTTTCCAGGAGGGCGTTCACATTTGAGCGCAGCAACAAGAAACATCTGTTCCAAAGAATCAAATTCATCTTCACTCGACACAATATCATTCTTGGTAAAATACTTTGACAGACCCAAACTGGACACTATGGCCTCTACTCTTTGACGCGGACGAGCAGCGCACAAAATGCATTTGACACCATATCTGGCTAGCATGATGAGCCAATTTTCGATACCTGGCGTCTTTTCGTATTGGTAGTCGTCCTGCAACTGCTCATAAAGTTCATGTTTGCGAAATACATGTCGCTTGATTTCACCCCAGTTATCAGTCCAATAAAACACTCGGGACACGGCAGCCTCTGGCGCCATATCTTCTGCACGTACAATATCTTCGAAGTCCGGAGGTGGAAGTTTCTCTTCTTGTGCCACAGCAGCCCACGAAAGGCGCTCTAATTCGCGCGAATTGGCCACCACTACATCCCAATTAAATATAGCCCCGAAAGCTTCATCGGGCGCTAAAACATGGCGATGCCGGTCAAGATAGGAGGGACGCAATGACTCATTCAATTCATCAGCACCCAGCATCCATTCCGAGCCGCCGCGAAACGTAGAGAGCGATCGCTTAGCATTTCTGTCCGCCCAAGTCTCATAGTCGGGCGAGGTTTCCTCTAGCAGTCTGTCGATACTGTCAAAACGGTGGTTTGTTGCCGAGCGACGGGCGTCCTCTGGATTGGAACGTTTGCTCGGCAAGTCTGAAAAATCGTCGGAATCATCGTCGGGAACGCGGGGTGGTCCGCCTGGTGGTAGGAAAACAGCAACTGGAGGCTGTACAATCAAAGTGCGAGGATTGTAAAAATGGCGAACGCGCGGGCGACGAAGCGTTGAACGAAAACAAAGCGAAGAGCATGAGGATGCCGGAATTGCAGAGACAACGGCGAAAGAGACGGAAGAGTGTTCCATTTGAGAAGCAAGGATGGCGACAGTCGCGTTGGTGCGAACGCGTTGCAACGCACGGAGACGAGCTGAGATATAAACTGAGTTGAGAGTTGTATCAATCATACGATGGTTTGGCGACCACTCATTCTTTTTTCTAACGCACAGCAGATCAAGAAAATAATTTGGAAATTTCAAATGTAATTGAATCTCCACTGACTACACTATTGGTTGTTCTCTTGTTTCCATCACCTTCCGCTTCGATGACCATCTAGAAAGAAACGTTGACTTGCTTTTTCACGCCACCGGCCCCCCTCTTCAATTTCGTTGCGATGTCACCATAACCACATCATCGTTTCGTAACTCTACCATGTCGTCCCCAATCCTCCTCGGCTGGGGCAGCGCGGCAGATGGCCAGCTCGGCCCCGCTCGCTCCGACTTTGTTCCCGTCCCTCGCCAGTTTCCTTCACTTCCAGATTCCTTTGTTCCAGCAGACTTTACCGCTGGTCTCTGGTCATCTGTTGTTGTGGAGAATGAAGGCCATGCCGTCTTTGAAACAACTCCTCCGTCCAAATCTCCACCCCATTTGATACCGGGCACATCGCGCAACGCCGACCAATCGGCCCTGCCAACCATATCTTCAGTCGCGTCAGGGCGTGACTTTACTCTCCTTCTCGCTGCCAATGGCACTTTATTTTCTCTTGGTAGCGGTGCATATGGCCAACTTGGTCTCGGCCCTCAAGTCGTCAATCTGACATATCCACAGCGCATTGAAGCATTGGAAAATGTTAAGATTATCGCAATTGCCGCTTCAGAGTTTCATTGGTTAGCCCTCGATTCTCTTGGGAGGGTGTTCTCATGCGGTAAAAACTCATCAGGTCAGCTCGGCCTCGGACACAACGAAAAGGTCATGACCCCAACCTACGTTTCCGCACTTTGGCCTCATCCTGTTGTCTCCATATCAACCGGCGATATGCACTCAGCCGTGCTAACAGCCTGCGGTTCTATTCTTTGTTTTGGAAGTAATAAGCACGGTCAGCTTGGCCAGACCGCCTTTCACGTCAAGGTTTGTTCGCTAATCCCTGTCATTATCCCTGCTCCTCAACAGAAGAGTACCTTTCAAAAATCCGCCCTAGATTCGCTAATGCAGCTCGGAAACTCATCAAATCCCGACACTGATATGACCGATGTTGCTCATGACTCACTCACCCATGATGACCTCTCCATCCGCGAATTCATGCATACCTATACAGATGTTTCTTGTGGTTCTTCGCATACGGTTGCCTTGAGAAGTGATGGTGCCCTTGTTTGTTGGGGAAAGGGTGAGAATGGTCAGTTGGGTACTCGAGCAACTCGCTCGCTGTACGCTCCAACTCTTGTCGTAGCTGCAGAACCATTTGTTTCAATATCAGCTGGCGACGTCCATTCTGCTGCTCTTACGGCTGAAGGAATAGCTTACGTGTGGGGAGACGGCAGTCACGGTCAAATTGGAGATGGAAATATCAGTGATAAGTATTTACCCGTAGCGCTTCCAAGACCTCGAATTCCGCACGTACCCGATGCTGAAGATAGAATGACAGAGGAAGACATCGCGCCTTTTCGATTCTTGAAGGTTGTATGTGGTGGTTTTCATACCCTTGCGATGGCAACAAACGATACAGTTACCCCCGTGTACTCTGCAAGTGATGTATACGACAACCGAATACCTCTTTGCCTAGTTGATAACATGTTGCAACCAAAGGCTGGTCTCTCGCGCTTTGGGTCTGCAGCTGTATTGTTACGAACCTTTGTCCGACCACATGTGAAGCCACTAGCACAAGGGAAGCTGGACTATGCTAAAGCCGAAATGGCCTATACATCATTTCTAAGGGTTTTCGGACTGGATGGTGCAATAATCTTAGGTCAAGCGGCGGCGCGAATACGTCATGAGGCACAAGTCGCATTCGGTTTAATTCGAGAAGAGGAGAGCAGGTGGCCAACAGGTGGGGATCCAAACGGAACGGAAATGCTGGAGGTACCATTGGTGCGGCCAAAGTCCCACTTTGTAAAAGATGATAGTATGTTTCGGTCATCAGTTGCTAACTGTTACGAATGCGGGTATTTGTTCTTCATCGCGATGCTGAATCCGGTGTATGAGGAAAGGCAGAGAGTTCCAGAACTATCTGAACTAGCAGCAACTTTACTTCGATCGGAAGAGAATGCACGGGAAGCATTTCTACAAATGGTGTCTTACTGCCCTCCACAACTACTCATTGATCGCCTAATTCGCCCCTTGCAGCAAGTGCTCACGGATGAGTTGAAGGGATATCGAAGAATCACACGAAATGCGATTTTCGCTACCAAAGTTCTTGCGTTGTGTTTCCATGGGGTATCACAAGCGTCTGCTCGGGTCAAGAGTAGAACTCTAGTAATTCCTCGCAAGGAATTCTACAGCGAGACGGTGAGCGAACTAGTTGATCTCGCAGAAGATTATGTGCGTTGGTCAGAATCTCAAAATGATCCAACCCACTTGGAGTTGTCTGGTCTTCCTCCTTTACCAACAGCCGGACAGGAAGAAGGTCGCTTCTCTTTTTGCACTTACAACTTTTTGTTATCTGAAGCTGCGAAATTCCGCATTCTTGAGATTGAATCACATCATACAATGAACAAGGAAAGTATGAGATCGGTTTTATCGTTTGGCTCGCTGCCAATTCCAGTTGGTCGAAGAGGCCTTGTTTCACATATGAGACTGCCACCTGAGCAAATGGCCCATCTGCAATACTTGGTGCTTGGTATACGACGTGAAAATATTGTATCGGATGCATTCCAACAGGTGGCAGACCTGGCAGAAAATCATCATCGCGAGCTGCACAAGCCACTGAAGGTGATCTTTGATCAAGAAGATGGCGTGGATGAAGGTGGTGTGCGTAAGGAATTTTATCAAGTACTTCTAGACCACATTTTATCACCAGACTATGGGATGTTTGAATATGATGAAGAAACGCACTTTCACTTTTTCCGTCGTGACTACCTAGAGCCAGAGCAGTCCTGGACATTAATTGGAATTATGTTTGGACTAGCAGCGTTCAACTCAATACTATTAGATGTGCAGTTTCCGAGCGTGGTGTATCGTAAGTTGCAAGTTGTTTTCCGGAATAACCTAAGGATGATGCGAGCAAAAGGCAAAGAGAGTGCAGAAGTTGAATTGTACAAGGCTGATTTGGATGATTTATTGGAGGCGTTTCCATCGATTGGAAGGAGTTTGCAGCATTTATTGGAATATGACGGGGACGATGTGGAGGATGTTTTCTGCTTAACATTTGAGGTTAGCTATCAAGGATTGTTTGGCAAAGAACATACGAAAGAGCTTGTGCCCAATGGAGCGAACATTGCTGTGACAAAAGCGAATCGAGAGGAATTTGTGCGCTTGTATACCGACTTTCTGCTGAATACGTCGATTGAATCGGCATTCAATAATTTTGCGGTTGGATTCTCTTTCATGTTGAATGGACCTTTCGT
Organism: Asparagopsis taxiformis; assembly: GCA_030407315.1. Lineage (NCBI taxonomy): Eukaryota > Rhodophyta > Florideophyceae > Bonnemaisoniales > Bonnemaisoniaceae > Asparagopsis > Asparagopsis taxiformis. The sequence goes on from JALQPE010000932.1 coordinate 26,408, forward strand.
ACATTTGTTTAGTGCTGAGGAGCTAGAAACGCTGTTGGTGGGAGAAAAGGAATTGGACTTTGAAGCGTTACAAAAGTCTGCAAAGTATGAAGGGTATCATGAAGATTCGGATGTAATTCGACATCTATGGCAAATATTGATGGAATACGATATGACTATGAAGCGACTGTTCTTATCATTTGTAACAGGAACGGATCGTGCGCCGATTGGTGGCCTAAGGAAATTGATCCTTGTGATTCAAAGAGCGGAGGGTGACAGCAATCGACTGCCCACAAGTCACACATGCTTCAACGTTCTACTGCTGCCCGAATATGGTACGCGAGCCAAGTTAAGGGACCGTCTCTCAACTGCGATTCGTAATTCGAAAGGATTTGGGCTGCGATGAGAAGAGAGAATTGTATATATAAAGCAGCAAATGAATCATTCGTCATAGGTTTTGTGAAAGTCGAAGGTGCAGCCGGGATGATCTTTGTCCTCAGCATCGCAACAATCGTAAAAGTAGGTCACACCGGATGGAACATGTTCAGCTATGCGTCCGAAATGCTTGGAATTTTCTGCCCCCATCCATAAGGAAGGGTGGAAGCGACAGCTCGTTGGGGTGTTGGAAGAGGGATAAAATTTCTTCTTACAAACGCGACAAGTGCGAGGTGCGCAGGCAACCAACGGCGGGGCGGAGGATACAGAACGACGGCGCAGGTTGTCGGCAGGAATTGAAGACGGGAGCGGAGAAGGAGATATAAAGAGCATGTTTAGAGACGGAGATCGTGAGCTGCACAAAGTCTGCGTGTGAGTGTCAACATGAGACACATGACTGAAGACTCGCGAAACCGTCAGTGTCAGCATACTCCACGTGGCGAAAAATATTGTAAAATTTGAAGCGCCGTGTATAATTACCGCACAACATGGGACAAATAGTAACCGACCGACCGCGCATGAAACACGCCGCATCATCCGCCTCCCGAGCCACCTTTGTAATTCGTTCAACGCTTGCGCGTGCCTTGGATCCCCAACACTTCTTTCTACCTTCACCTGCATCAGTCTTCCAATTCTTCACCACCAAACAACAATGGCAGTTGACACCCCTCAGCCACTGTCCCGCCAAATGACCAACATTGCGTTGGCCGTCTCGTTCTACTGGATTATCTCAATCTCAATGGTGTTTGCCAACAAGACTTTGCTTGGCGGCCAAGACATGAAATCGGCTCCTTTCTTCATCACATGGACCCAGTGTGTTGTCACCGTTTTGTTCTGCTACATCGCAGGTTCCCTCAAAATTGCAAACGTCCCGCCGTTTGAAATTCGAAAAGATATCCTCCTCCAAATGCTCTCGCTTTCAATCGTCTTTACTTGCATGATTGTATTCAATAATCTCTGCCTCAAGTATGTAGAGGTTTCATTCTACCAGGTTGCTCGCTCTCTCACCATCGTCTTCAATGTCATTTTCGATTTTGTGGTTCTGGGTCAAGTCACTTCGTTGCCAGCGATAGGATGCTGTGCTCTTGTTGTCTCCGGATTTATTCTTGGTAACGACCAAGAAATTCGTTGGTCCCTGGCCGGTGTCCTCTTTGGTGTCACGTCTTCTTTCTTTGTTGCAATGAACTCGATTTTCGTCAAGAAAAAGTTTGCCCTCGTTGATAACAACCCCTGGAAGATCACTCTGTACAATAACCTCAATGCTTCAATCCTCTTCATTCCTCTCATTTTCATCTCTGGCGAAATCCCCGTGCTTATTAATTCCCCCCAACTGCAAACCCCTCACTACATGTTCCTTCTCGTTTGTAGTGGACTCCTGGGTGTTTCTATTTCTTTTGCGACTGCTGCACAAATCAAATATACATCGCCGTTAACGCACAACGTGTCTGCAACTGCAAAGGCCGCAGCTCAAACTGTGATTGCTCTCATGGTATACAAGAACCCCATCACAGCACTAGGTGCCCTATCCGTTGGTATCGTCCTAATAGGATCTCTTTCGTACACACTGGTCCGCCGAGCGGAAATGAAAAAGAAGGCCGCACTCAATGACACGAAACAAAATGATCAGACTAGCGCCCCTGTTGTTCCATCTCAGTCTAAATCGGAGCAGTCGTGACACAAGCCAACATCTTTTCCGTCAGATTCTAATAAACTTTGTGTTCAACAAAATAAACTGTGCTAATTGTGAGAACTGCTTCGCTTGCAAGCTTTTAAACAGTGATGACCAGTCGGCAAGCTTCAGCTTGGCTAATTTACATCGTGAAAAACTGTTCACCACACTTGTGGTAGCAACGCTGACGCCTCAACTTCCTTAATAATCAAGAAGGATTCTGCTAGAGGCGCGTGTTGCTCTCTCATAACTGCCGTATCCGATTCCAATGGACCCATAAGCCACGTTAGATGCCGAGGATGCTTACGAGCTAGTTCTCGAATCATCCCGAGGCACCTCCAATACCATATTGGCCCCCTCCCAAACCCAGGCAGCCCTCGTCCCGGCTCCAATGTTGAACAGATTTGTTCCATATCATCAGCATTCTTCTCTATCAACCATGCACAATGTCCAAATAAACGTCTAAACGCCAATAGGAGCAACTCGGAGATTTCTCGCTTCGCACTCTCTGTCCCGGACTTCGCTCTTTCAAGACGAACCTCTGCAGTTTCAATTTCTCCTTCATTAGCAGCCGCTGCCGCCTGCGATGCAGCAGTCAGTTCAAACCGAGCGCCTTCTTCGCGCGCGCAAGCTCTAGACATTACCAGCCGGATAACTTCCCAATTACTAGACTGCGAAAGACTATCAGCTAGCTCTTCTGGTGTCATAGCTATTATATTCGTTCCCTCGATTCGGTCAGATGAAAGTGCATAGTCAATAATTGCAAGCCCATCAATTACACGATGAGTAGATAGCTTGTCAAGTACATACATTCTTCGAATGTGCACGTCACTCCAGAAGCTGTTAACCTCTAATGTTACAAGACCCCTAGCAGCAACCCCTCCTGCTAATGACATTTCAAGCAGCAAAGCCAAATATCGTTCGGCAACAGTATCGAAGTGGGACAGTGTTTTGCAACCAGCCAAGAGAATTGATCTGATCAAAGCAGAAAGTCGTGACAAGTTTGCCTGTTCACAAGCTTTCTTCATCTCTTCAGCATCCTCAATGTCGGTAGGATCTGGAATCAATGTAGCTAACTTTTTCTTGACAACATCAGCTTCCTGTTTTCCCTTCCCTGTCACAACGGACATGAGCTCATCATTGATGGCAGAGTCGAACCTTGCTTGATTTCCACTTCCTGGCTGTGGCGGTAGAAAGTATTTCATTTCTGTAGGTATCACTTTTAGGATTCTGTCATAGTAAGACAGACGAACACAATGAGCAAGAATATCCTTGCAGAAGAGAGCCCGGAAAGGGAACTTATCCACCATGTCTTGATCTGCGTACAATGCCCAGTCCGACCAGTTCCATTTGTACCCAAAATTGCTCAAGTGGAAGGAGAACCAATTCGTCAGTCTATCAAATGATTCAGGGTCGAACTGGTTTGAATTCTGAAACATGGTTTCCACCGCAATGAGCAGCTTTGTGGGGAGGCGAGAATCCTTGACGCGGCATAAGTCCACGAAAAGCGTTCCGTAGTAAACAGGGGCGAAACTAGGAAGTGGCATCGCACACATTTGCGAAAACAACCCTTCAACAATCTCATCATTGACATTGTTCAGCAATGGCATTGTCAAAAGTCGCTCAGCAGCCATACCATGGTTGGTCGAAAAGTTGTCAACAATATCCGCTACGTACAATCTCAAGACGTAGTCCTCGATCGTAGTTCTCTCGATCTGCTTCCCAGACCCGTCGGTGTTTCCTTCAGAATGTGAAGCTTCTCCACCTGGTGTGTCCTGGTGCGGTTCAGACTCTTCTGCAGGATTCAGTTCGTCAGTTCTGCCTCGATTGTCTTTGTTGTCCAGGCCATTCGATGCTTCGGAGGGGTTTGTAAAGGCATCAGACATGTTGGCGTCCTTTACTACATCGGTTTCATTCTTCACGGCTGCATCAGCATCCATTGGCTCACCTTTCTCCGTCCCAGTTGGAGTTTCAGACATCTGTACATCTGAATTATCAGCCGGTGTAGTCGATTGGTTTATGCGATCCGCAGAATCTGAGTCATTCCTAAAAGATTCTTCAGCCCTGGATCTGCCCGGGGGGTTTACCAGAAAGAGACGAAACCGTGGGGCTGAGTACCTTGTCAACTTGGAATGGCTTGGAATGACTAGTTTTTGTAGAACAACTTCATGTCCTCCTCCAAGTTGAATTTCAAACTCCTTATACGGTGATGGGAGGAAAGCTTCTGAACAAGTCCAATTTCGATCCTTGAACTTGACAACAGCAGCAATCAACTCAGAGAAACATTCAATACATCGATCCTCAGTCGCGCTTGCAACACAACGCCATCTGCGTGGCTGCCATGCCTCCGCAACTGAGGAAATGCGTTCGTTGATCTTCTCCAGATCGTTTGGCGAACGCTCTGCAAGCAACGGACCAATCCATGGGAGACATGAAAGAGCGATATCAGCGAGAAATTCTCCGCGACAATGAACCCCATAGGGAGAGCGGTTGGCGGAAGTGAGTTCAATGAGTGCAGTGTCCAACAGAATAATAACATACTCTGCAACTGAAGCTGGTGACACCATGGAGCTGCTGGCCAAACATACGAGGAAACGAAGGGCACGTCTAGCTTCACTAGAACGACCATCACGGATGGCAGCAGCAAGATCCTTTCCCACAGCATCAGACAATTTGTTGGCCATATCGAGAGCATATGGTTCATTCCCGACCGTAAGCAAGCCAGCAAGAGTGGCATATAACGGAGCTTTGTACGAGAGTGAAAGACCACATAGTTTAAGCCCAACACCCACTGATTCAAATATATGTTGTGCTCCTGTCTTCAATTTGGCACTAAGAGCTTGGTGAAGCTGTTCAAGCTGAAACTTGACGACATCTGCACGCATTGTTCGATCTGTAAGACGAGCTAGTGTATCCAGTATAGACGCGCGCTCGTCAGCTTCATCTTGAGAACGTGTTTCTGCAGCAGCGGCGCTCATGATGATACAAACAGGAGTGACTGGGAAAAAAGCGAGATGGATGGAACTGCTAGGTTCACAGAGTAGTTTGCATCGTCAAACGCAAGAGAATTAGAGCCACAAACAGACAGCTTGAAATGCAATGTGTAGTGTGCGGCGTGTTCAATTCGCTGGTGCGGCGGTCACTCAGCCTGGGAGACCAAGTCGGGCGTGCTCACTCTAAACGTCTTTACACAGCGAAGTGGTTGCGCTCAAGTATCGCTGACTTTGAGCACATTCGTCCGTTGATCTTTAAAAATCGACTCTTCCGCCGCCATACCAGCCTATGAAGAATTATGAATTTTTTATTTCTCATCCTTTCATTGTGCCCAAGTCTGAACAACTGCAATTTCTAGCCAGTGACGATGAACCCCGATGAATATCGAACAGTTTGCACTGGCATGCCCAAGTTCTGGGCTGACAAATATGCTCGCGAGTCGTCGAAGATCTGGGACAAGTTTTATAAGCGAAACAAAACAAACTTTTATCGCGATAGACATTGGACGACCAGTGAACAAACGGATGGTTTTCCATGTTTAGCACAAGTCGCGGCGTCTGGAAACGTTGTTCTAGTCGAGGCTGGATGTGGTGTTGCCAATTGCGCATTCCCGCTTCTTGAGGTTAATCCATCGTTGTTGATATATGCATTTGATTTTGCACCTTCAGCGGTTGCTCTCGTGCGACAAGCAGAAGAGTATAAGCAAGAAAGGTGTCATGCATTCGTATGGGACTTTTGTAAAGAACCAATCACATCGATTGCATCGGAGGAGCGGGCTGCATTGCAGCCGGGCGTAGCCGACTTTTGCACGCTAATCTTTGTGCTCAGTGCAGTGTCACCAGACAAACAGGTGCAGGGAGTGAAACATTTGCATGCTTTGCTCAAGCCAAAGGGACGGCTGTTGTTCAGAGACTATGCCACCGGTGACATGGCACAACAGCGGTTCGCTGCAAACAGAAAAATTGATGACAACTACTTTGTTCGGCAGGACAGCACACTGTCGTATTTCTTTGATGAAGATCGACTAAACTATGTGATGACGAGTGCTGGCTTCGAATTGGTTTCAGTGCGGCGAATCCGGAGGGTGATCAAGAACAGGAAGGAGAAGATAGAAATGCATCGAGTTTTCCTGCAGGCCGAGTACCAGAAAGGAGATGTATCGTAAGGAGTGTCGTTTTCTCAATTGTTGAGTGATAGGCATGGCGTGCAACTCAGCAGTGTGCTCTTAAATTAATTATGCAGTCATGTGCCGTTCACAGATATGTATGTCGAGTAAACCAGTTCACGACTCGATATAGTAAACGCTTCTGCTGTTAGATCTGTGCTATCACCTCTTTCGAGATCTACTTACTACAAGTAAGAAATTAACCAAACTCGCAAAAGACGCCTTGTACCTCACACTTCCCTCCTCATAATCAAATTCCTGTGCGCGCACTACCCATCGATTTAGCTCTGACAAGCAACCCGCAAAACCTAACTTACGCGACCGTGAGACAAACAAGTCACATAAAGTGCATCATTCCAATCCTCCCGGATCTTATGCAATGGGCCGTGCGATGTCCTCGTGCATCTTTGCTCCTCACCATAACTTTGCCCTCTAGACAGCACAAACGCGCATTGCTCCTGAGTGCACGCAACAGCTGTGATCATGTAGTTCTCGTCCCATCGGGCGTGAATAGAATGCGACGGATACTGGAAATCCAACTCAACACACTGATCCTTGAATGGCGCACCACGAGACATCACAACACACCACTGCATCTGGAAACGACCTTGTGTAGCGATCGCAGTGATGTAATAGTCAGCATTCCACTTGTCTGCAATCCACTTTGACGGAAACGTCGAAGAAACAATGTAAGACTGTTGTTTGTACTTTTTGCCTCGATGCATCATGGAACAAACCACTCCCCAGCAATTGTCATTGCCAGCAACAGAAGTGATGAAGTACGACTCCTCCCATTTTGCTCGCACCCAATCACGAGGGAAGTCAGAGTCGTGACAATAATGTAGAGCCTGTTCGGTATACGTCGAGTTGCGAGCATTCAATACAGCCGTCCACATGCTACCCGCAAAATTCAAACTAGTGATCCTCATACCCTGGCTCCACTTTCTCTCCACCTCCTTGACTAGGTTAGAATACGATGTATGCGACGTATAACATTGTGTCTGTGGAGAAGAGCCAGCACGAGCACTTGTAGAAACAATGATCCACTGATGGGTCTTGATGCGCTTCGGAACGACGACCTTGTGTCTTTTGAGCGGGAGATCATCGTCGTCCGCATCGCGCTGCTTCCTTTTGGAGCCAACAGTTGGGGCAGGACCATCTCCACTGCCCGATCCCTTTTCCTTTTCCTGCAAAGCCAGCAGCTTTTTCACTTCCCTGATGCCCTTGTTGCCATCGGAACAGAGCAACAACAAATAGTCATAGTCTGGTGCTTCCTCAAATTTCATTTGCCGAACGTATGCAAGAAAGTACTGGAGTACTTCTGGGGCACCTCTACACATGGCATCAATTGGGAGACGACCCTTGGTTTCGCAGACCTGCATATTCTTATCCTCGCCCGAGTATCCTTGCCATGGGAGGGAACCATGATACAAGTAAAGGAGCATGTACCCTAAAGATTCTAGATCATCCCTACGAGAGAGCCAACGGCCGAGATGTGCATTGACGGAAGCATAACGCACGGTACCTGAAAAATGATCGACGCGCTGACCGTACGCGATGTGTCCGGAGGGTTTGGAGGGATCGCGCCAGCGGGATGCGAGGCCGAGATCTACCATGTAGAGGCCGCGGGTGGGATCGATAGAGGAGTCGTCTGAATAAGCGCAGAGAAAGTTTTCAGGCTTGACGTCGCCGTGAACGTAGCCTTTGGAATGGAGCTTGCGCAAGAGTTGAACGCACTTGTGTCCGATGACGGCAACGGTATCCCATGGGAGTCCGCGTGGGGGTCGACTTTCCAACAGACGTTGGAGGGTGGGACCGAGAAGATCCATGACCATGACATAGTAGCGACCATGATGACCGGTGTAATGGACCTTTGGAGCGCCGTCGCCGTCCATGTATCGCATAACTTCCCATTCGCGACGTGCAATGGAGCCGGAACGATGTTCGAGCTTGACCGCTACACGCTCGTTGGTTTGGTAGTGCTCTCCCATGTAGACATCGCCAAAGTGGCCGGAGCCGAGATGACCGGTTTTGATGATGTTGTAGCGGCGATTGCCGTCGCCGACCTGGGATGGGACTGGGTCTTTGCGCGACTCGTCGTCGGTCATGGCTGCTGGTATGGAGGGAGAGGGGTGAGGGGCGGTTGCGGTGGCGGTGAGGATGAGGGTGATGGGACGGTTGCGAGAGGGGAAATGTTTGCAAGTGAGTTTAGCGCAGTTGTTGAGTTTTGTTTGGATTGGATATTTGTGGGTACAGAGAGTTTAGTGTGTGTTGGATTGTGCTGCTCGAGGGCGTCGGATAAAATGGAGGTGAGGAGAGAGTTGACTGGCTGAGTGTGTGTGTGTGTGTGTGTGTATGGTGACTAGACGTAGCGAACAAGTAGATAGTATGCTATTATTGAGTCGTGGCGGAGCGCAAGTGAGTGCTGATCATGGCAGAGGTGGCGTGGGGTAGCGTTTGGTAGGGCACGGTAGGCAGGGTAGAATCGAATGGGGCTCGATTGGACTGGGCTGTCTGTACTGGACTGGACTGGACTGGACTGGGCTGGCCTGGGCTGGGCTGGCCTGGGCTGGCCTGGGCTGGCCTGGGCTGGGCTGGCCTGGGCAGAGCTGGGCACGTCTGGACTGCACTGCTCCGCGGTTGCGATTGCGGCTGCTGCTGCTGCTGTTGCTGCTGCGGCTGCGGTAGCGGCAACGGCTGCCAGCTGCTGCTTGAAGAGACGCGCGTATGATTCAAGAGAAAAATAATTTGAATGAGGGACCCGATCGGTCCGTATGTAATGCATTGACGTTGGAATGTGTCGACCATCGCGCAATTGCACTTGGCAGCACCCTCTCGTGTCGTGTGCTTGCCGGGTGACTTTTTGATGATATTTGTGTAGGTTCATAGATTGCGTTGCGTGCTGCCCTGTTTGCACGATTGTCGAGTTGGCGTCGCCGCTACTCGACTCCATCAGCACAAATTACACACCACAGTACAGTAGTGCAGTCATACAAACAAATTTTTTGTCAACATCGTGACAATACTGTACGGCTTACACGCAATCAACGGTCACTTGAAATTTTTTTCAAATCCCATTGCCTCCACTTGTGCAGCCCGTGGCCCGCTTTCGTTTCCAAATTTCTCATCGATACTGACTAACATCCCACCATTTTTCCCGCCAATCATCCTCCCGATTATGTCCTCGACCATTCCAAACCGCCTGCATTCCAAATTCAACACATTGCGTCAAACCGTTTTCGTGCAATTTCATTCGCTCATCATACTCGCCCTCTGCAATTTCATTGGTTTCCACTCTTCTTGTTATACCGCTCAACAGAACAAACTTCCACCCACACTTGCGTCCCTCCCAACTATCATGTTGACATCACGCTGCGTCGCCCTCGTCCTCCCCTTTCAATTACTCCTCATCCTACACATCCTCCACAACAACAACTCTTATTCTCCAACACCCACCATCCACCCTTTCGACGACCAAGACCTCTATCACCACAACATTCTCAATCCATACACTATACGCAGAACCGCTTCCCAATCCTTCTGGAATTCCTCCGCAGAAATGCCTATCGCCTTCAACTTTTTCTTTCGCGACTACCTTACTTTTCACACTAACAATAGAAACACAGCAAAGCGTCTCGTCTTTCGTCCACATGGTTCCGGACTAGGTGATAGATTCAACTGTCTCGTGTACGTATATTGGGCAGCTGTACTTTCCCAACGCATCTTCTTGGTCGAATGGGACCATCCATTACCTCTCAAACACTTTCTAGTACAAGCACAACCAAACACTTCATTATTCTTTCATAAACAAAACGAAAACCTCACAAACATTCAACTGCTCGGCAGCACCAAGTCCGAACATGATCGCTATCAATCCGTCCTTCTATCCGATATACATACCGTTATAATACATTCCAACAAGATCCCCCCGCACATGCCCGTCCATTTCTTATCTCGCAATACGCCCAAACAACTTTCACCCGAGCTGGTGCGCCGACTGCAAGCTGACGAAAACTTTAAACGCGCAATACTGCATCACGTGTTCACGTGGAACAATGCGCTAGTCGAGCAACATCACGCGCATGCGCTCGTCCAACAGCTGTTGCCACTCAACGGCCGCTACATCGCTGTGCATGCCCGACTCGGTTTCGGCGTGAATGAAACGTCGTCCCGCTTTGAGCAAGTTGGTAACAACATGAAAGTCGTTGCAAATTGTCTCGCATCGCGTGCCATTCATCTGTCTTACATGTGTGCCAATCCAGCACTGCCAATTTTTCTGGCCACCGATACGCCGCAATTTCGTCAAATTTTCAAAACAACAGTGCAGCAAGCTAGCCGCGGAAGAGTGCACGTGCTCACCGCCCAATGGAACGTCATCCACTCCGCTGTGCTCCCAAAGCACAGTCGTGAGCGCATCGGCTTTAATGAACAAGATGCCGTTGCCGCCATCAAGGCCAGCTATTTAGACTTGTTCTTTTTGGGGCATTCACAGCATATTGTATCGCTGTATAGCTCCTTTCCACGATTGGCCTTTGCGCTTGGCGATGCCAATTCTCTCACTGAATTGCGAAACATGATATGTCTGGATGTTGAGCAATGGTGATTCCACTACCGTTGCCATTGTACACACGTAGCTTTTTATTCACTCAATCATACATAACTCGCTGCTCAACAGAGCACAGCACAGGAATGTTCTTTCGACATACGTAACATATTATCGTTTACACCCCTGTTATGTCGTGGTTACACGCAATAGTCAGACAGCAGCAAGCAAATAAGGTGTGCAGCTGTAAAACGATTTCAATCGTTAATTGCTTTTCCTCCCCTTCAATTCCTTCTTCAAATTGCAATCTTCAAATTTTACCATTCGAATCAATCGATCACCCGCCATGAAGATCAAAACTTGTCATCATCATCATCCGCCCCCATTTCTTTAAAACACGTCATGAAGGACAGCATTCTTCGACGGAGGGATGATTCATCTCACCGCCTGAGCAATCACAGGACTCCGAGGACAACTACACCCGTGTCCTCTGATCTTTATGCAACCGGCCTTCGCAGATTCCCAGACATTTCCGATGTTGACCGCTCCAACAACAATCATTCCCTCTACAATGCCATGCAACAGAAAGCTGAGAAGTATGCGCTCTTGGGCATGAACCATTCCGCTCGATTTTATGGAGATAAAGCCGTTGCTTTCTCACAATCTACCGAGGATATCCTTCGGCAAGCGCGATTGTACTCTTCTATTGGTCAACATCGCCGAGCTCTTCATTTATTACAATCCGTCGGCTTGGATGCCAATAATATTGCCGCCAAGCTTCTAGCCGCTCAATGCTTGTTTCACATTTCCGAGTATGATGATTGTCTGGCTATGCTAGGTGAAGATGGTGATGGATCGCCACCTGATTCTGCAATCGGATCCAGTTTGTCTATACTTTCCATCGAAGGAGAGGAGAAGGAACTAAGCAATGAAATTCAGGCTTCATTGTGCGTTCTCAGAGCCAAGGTTTACGAGAAAATGGAGAATACAACGCGGGCCGTTTTATGGTACAAGCGCGCTTTGCGCTGCGATTTATATTGTATTGAGGCTTTCGCTGGCATCTGCGAGTCCGGCTTGATGAGCAGGGAAGATGCGTTGAACTTCATTCGAGAAGTAACTGCAGAGTCAGACAACACACCGGCTGAACTGCCTAGATGGATATCCTCGTTTTATCGCAGCAGTACAGATCGTATGCATCCAACCCCCGAGGACCCACAAGGAGCATCCAACACAATCGATATCCTCGCCGTATGTGCAAAACGAAAGTACGACGCATTAGACTTTACTGGCTGTGTGGAGACTTGCCGAGACATATTGAAGAGCGATCCCTACGCAGAGGAGTCCGTTTTGTTGTTGTATCTGGCATCGCTTGTGGAATTGGATGAGAGACACGAATTGTTTGTCACAGCCCACAACCTCGTTGACCGCGAACCGCGCAGTGGTATTAGTTGGATGGCAGTGGGATACTACTATTTTGTATGCGGAAAGCCGGAAGTCGCACGTAGATTCCTACAAAAGGCTACTGGGCTCAACTCGCGCCTAGCTCCAGCATGGGTGGCATTTGGCCATGCGTACGGGGCGCAAGACGAGAGTGATCAAGCCATGGCATCATATAGAACAGCAGCACGATTGTTTCCCGGTGCGCAATTTCCAATGCTCTTCATGGGAATGGAGTATGCTCGACAGAGTAGTCTTGGTCACGCTTCAACACTATTTCAAAGTGCACTCGAAGCTTGTCCGTCGGACCCTGCTCCCAGACATGAATTAGGGGTGATCGCGTACAGGATGCGAGATATGACACGTGCGGTAGCGTATTTCAAAGCTGCGCTTTCGCTCTGGGAAGCAAGCGATGGTACTCGGGATGTTTCCTCATGCAGCGGCAGACGCGCAGAAGCAGAAGAAGCGACCTTGTTAAATCTAGGGCATTGCTACAGAAGATTGCGAGAGTTTCCACGAGCTAAGCGATGCTACGAAAGAGCGCTTGGGTTACGACCGAGATCACCCTCTACGTGTACGGCGCTAGGTATGAGTCTGCACGCTATGGGCGATGTCGAGGGTGCGGTTTCCATGTATCATAGAGCTCTACGAATTAGTCCAGAAGATCCCAATTGTAGCCAGTTGTTCGAACGTGCACTTCGGGATAAGTTTCTAACACGCCCGTCCTTGGGCGAAGATCAAATCACAAATGTTCTCCAAGAGCGTATGGTGTAAATACCTGGTAGCTCATGTAGAAACATGCACCCAAGACGTCCTGATCACTCACATGTGAAGAGCATCTGAGAAGATTGGGCTCTCCGGCATAACATTATAAATTTCTGCAAACTCTTGTCTTCGTTTCAATGTTGTTTTCTTTGCCTCCGAACGAACTCTGATCAGTTCCTTATGTATGAGGAGATCATTAGGGCACAGTTTGTGGGCTGCCTCTAAATCGGAAATCGCTCTAACATAGAAGCCCAACTCAATCGATGCCTGGGCGTGTCGGAAGTATGCCTTTGCAGAATTTTTGTCTAATGCAAGGACAGCATCACACTGTGCAATGCACGCTGTCCATTCGTACATGCGCAAGTAACAGAGAGCAAGATTGAGTCTTACTCGAACTTGAAAGTCATTTGAGTTTTCACCTATTTCATTATAGTGTAGGGCTTTGTGGTACAGCAATACGGCCGATTTGAAGCCTTTGCAGTCGTTGCTTGCAGTGTCCTTGAACAAGGTATTGCCTTCCAAGCGCAGCTTCTCTGCCTGGTCTTGTAGTTGCGATTTCGAAGGCTGCAAAGGCAAGGAATCGACTGGAGGAGTGATGTGTTGCACAGTGACGCTGACGGATGGAATGTTTCTGTCGGGCTGTTCTGCAATATCCACTTTGTTTCCACATCTCAATCCAGTTACAGCGTCTTCCAACCAGGAAGCAACTTGCTGCGCGCCGGCGACAAAGGATATGGGCTCCGAGACATTGCTTCCAGAAACTCGCGTGACGACTAACAAGAGAGATCACGAATAGACAGCACGACATGGTCAAAACAAAAGGCGTTGTTAACGGTGTGAAAAAAAGTCGAGTAACTCAGGACTAAAATGTGGTGGCACATACCTGTGACAGCGGTTCCTGGGGTAACAACTGTGGTATCCTCGTTTTGGTCTGTTGAAGACGTCATATCAGATGAGGGTATCCTAAGAACAAAATGATCGCTATCGGGGAGACCTCGGGATCAAATGTTATTGCAGTCTTCGCCATCAGAAAGATGTTTGCCTTACCCCGATTGGCAGTCGGCGACATAAAAGACAATTAAAATTCTAAACATGGCCTAAATGACGTCACTCGTTCACCTCCGATTTAACAGACGCTACTATGATGTTCAACTTCTACATCAACTTGTTCTCAGCGTAATGTGATTACTTTGGGAGAGTAAAGGTATTGCAAAAGTTATCGAGGAGCGTTTTTCCAACCTACTGGCATAGGACAAAGCTATTTGTGCCATGGTACCTCATGGAATAACCTGGAAACAGCTGTATACAATCACGTTCTTGTTGAAAACCTATCCAACTGGTTTCGCAAGTCGTGCAACCTAGCCTGCGCTGCGTTCAAATCGTTTAGAGCAGATTGCTCGATCTGTTCTTTCTTCGCAGAGTCTGCACATTGTTCATCTAATAAATTTTCGCTTTCGGGAGTTAGCTTGAGTAGATGTTGATCGCTCGCTCGTCGTCTCGCTTCTCTAGCTGCATTGGCTTCAGCCATTGCAGCCGTCAAAGCTTGTTTCGCTTTAGTGACTCCATCTGAAGCCTCTCGAATTTGAGCTTGTAAGTTATCCCTTTCCGCTTCCCTTTGACGCCGCTCTGCCATCCTTGTAGCTGCTTGCGCCTGCAGCTCAGCTTGCTGGTTTTGATACACCTCTTGCTGAGTACGTTCATCTTCTTTCTCCTGCGAATATATTTTAAAAGCCAGCATTTGTGAAGATGTTGCTTGCTTGCGCCTTACAGGCTTGACATACGATTTAGCAGGGGTGCCAGTAGTCTTTTCTGCGTTTGATGAAGAGCCAATTGCGGTTCGCTTCAGCGCTTTACCGTGAGAGATGTCAGTAGGTTCCTCGTGTGCAGTGTTCTGAGAGTTTGTTGCAATCGACTTCTGCACACTGTTCCGCAACAAAATAGAGTCCAGAGCGGGTTTGCTAGCTGATGCATGGGCCGATGTGGATGAGCTTGAAGACGGCGAGGAGACGGGTGGATGCGAGGTATTTGCTGATGACGATGGCACAGACTGCGCCTGTGGTTGTGTGTGATACACGCTGGCAGGTGCGGCCTCGGTTGCAATAGGGGTGACAACTTGGCGTGCGGCTGCATTGTCGTACATGGGCTTAAATATTGCAAAGCGAATGAAGTTAGCGAACAGTATAATACCAATTGTAAGCTCCACAATGAACCATGGGGTGTTCGATATGTACACAAGACTGCTTGAGATCGACGATCTAGACTGAGAAGGGTAGATAGGGATGATAAAAGCGACCAAGGCACCAAAGATGGAGAGAAATGGGTAAGGTGCGTGTAAATATACCAGGTCGATGAGCAGAGCGATTGCGGCGAGAAGAGATAGAACGATTTGAGAGAACAAGGTAGAGGAGTGGGCGGCACTATAGAGCAGAACTGTGCTTAAAATCCACACATCCGCTGTTTCCTTCAGCTTGGGCGCCATGGTTGGGATGGCCAAAAGGAACGAAGTCAAGTTGTTAGGAAGGATAACCAACTGGGGTGGTTGAAAGAAGCGGTACGCAGGAGTAGCGATGACATTGTTGTCGTCTTAATGCATCACCTTGGATACATGTGTAGGTTGTACGGCTAAGAATATAGTTTGACCATTTTCGTGAGTTTTAAAAGAAATGGATAGTCATACCAATTATTTACACGTTGCCCTAACTCGCGCTATTCGTCGGAATCGTCGGCGACCTTGCTCATCGAGCTTCTATTATTCATTGCTCTAACAGCCTTTTTGGTCTGAAAACTTGGTTTCAGGAGGTAAATCGCGTTCATCCAAATTCCTGCAAGGACAGAGCAATTCGTCGGTTACATCCGAAGGAACATTGCGCAAACATGGTTGCCGGACCCGCGATGACTCCTCGCGAGGAGGATATTTCCAAGATGCTCAAGTGCAACACGCACCTTGGCACCAAGAACTGTGATGTGCTCATGGAGCCTTACGTCTTCAAGCGTCGATTTGATGGTGTGTTGCATCCCTCTCCACTGCGCCATTGTCCAGCGTAATGTTGTAACCATCATGTATTCTGACCCGTATTTCGATCCTGCTCATTATCATCATTGATCAGGTGTTCATCTGATTAACATTGCGACTACCTACGATAAAATCATGCTTGCCGCACGTGTGATTGCTGCCATTGAGAATCCCCATGACGTTGTTGCCGTCTCTGCCCGCCCCTACGGTCAAAGAGCTGTGCTCAAGTTCTCTCAGTACACCGGTTGTCAGGCAATTGCAGGCCGCTGGACTCCCGGTCAGTTGACCAACCAGATCCAGAAGAAATTCCAGGAGCCGCGTCTTCTTGTTGTCACCGATCCGCGTACAGATGCTCAGGCTATTACCGAAGCCTCGTACTGCAATCTTCCAACCATTGCTTTCTGTGACACCGATTCCCCACTGCGATACGTTGATATTGCAATTCCTGCAAACAACAAGGCCAAGCATTCCGTCGCTCTTCTTTGGTGGCTTCTTGCACGAGAGGTATTGTATCTCCGCGGATCTATCCCAAGATCTCAGCCGTGGGATGTGATGGTTGATCTCTTCTTCTACCGTGATCCTGAAGAGCTCGACAAGGCCGAAGAAGCTGCTGCGGCAGTCAATGGTATGGCCGTCGCCCCAGCGCCGGCCTATGATGCGGGTGTCCTCGGCGATCCGGGTGCGTACGGAACTGGTGTCGATGCTACCGCCGAGTGGTCTGCTCCCCAGGCGGGCGACTGGGATCCGACCAGCGCTGGTGCCGGTCAAATAGAAGACTGGGGGGCTGCAAGTGCTGAAGTTGCACCTGTTGCGCCACCGACGGGTGAACAATCATGGGATATGCCGGCAGGTCCTCCAAGTGCTGCTCAATACGGACAACAGTACTAGACCCGTAATGTACTACAACACCTCTTTCCGTCATTGACGAAACGGTCATGTCGTGGGCTACAGAGGGCATCCGCAGTTTGTTTCACAAACTAAAGGAAGGGCTCGCCCATTTGCGCGTATCAGCTCACCCCTTCTGTTCTCATTTGTGACATTTGTAAAGAGTAGGCATAGATGCGGGTGCCGAAACAGACTTGTCCCTATCTCTATTGTAATGGTTCACCGTGGGTGAGAATAATATCTCTAGAGTGCAGATGTCAGTCCAACTGCAAGAACATGTGACGTAAATTTTGACCTTGACAGAAATGATTCCCGCGGATATAGAGAATAGCGAAATAGCTGCGTCTACCATGATAGATTTTTCATTTGTGTTGTAGCTTGAGGCATTCTTGATGCAGTTGTCCAAGGCGTAATTTAATTCCCCACGAATACTACCGGACTATGGCTAGGACATGACCATGAATTTTGGTTGCAATGTGTTCGTTGCAGACAAACTTCTGTGATCCCTGACGAAGTAATCGGTCTAATATACAATAAGTTAAGTTGAGATTAGTGTTGAATTCCGCAGTTATGACTTTGAAATAAACCCACTTGCCCCACAGAAAACCTGGTGCGCTGACCTTGAGCTTTAGGTGAGCCACTTTCGGAACAGCAGTATCGTTTTCTGCTCGTTTTTGACCCCATTCTTTGTGACGATAATAGTATTTAGATATTGCCGAACCTGATGCTCCGCAACTCCACTCCTCGCATACAGATCAATGAGCAATCGGATCAAGTCCTCACATGATGCTTGCAGGGCACAGAAAGCGCGCACTGACGTGTCTACAAAAATATCCCAAGCCTTGATGCTTTGGAGGCACGACTTCATTGCCCTTGGAATAAGTTGTACACCCGGTCGACGAGGCTGGCTGTGATGGAATATATTTCGAAAGTCACGCAAGAAGCAGCATTCGCCATTTTGGATTGCAAATGCTTCTAACGATTGATCATACACACCGCAGACGTACGCGGCGGCAAAGGCACCAGCAGCGGAGCGGATCAATTCGTCTACAATGGTTGGATCGCGACCCTTTGTTCTCTTCCAAGCTGAAAAGTCGAATGAATGCAGAGCTTGAGAGTTCAACAAATGCTCCTCGAATCCTCGAGACTCTGCAGTGGGTATAGAGTCATACGTTCTGCAAAATGGGGCGGTATCAGGATCTGAAAAATACTTTGGAGAAACCAGCCAAACGTGGTTGAAGAAAAGAAATAAAATTTGTGTCGTCGTCGTCTTTAGGACGTTTTCCTTATCTCTCACAATCAACTGCGGCGTTATAGATGAAAGATTGTGAACCTCAACGTCCTCACTCTCAATGGAGCGAAATCTCAATTCCAGTAGTACGTGACGTGATCGTTTCTCCACTACTAGGGCACATTGTGCGTACGTCTCTTCTGTGAGAGGCAGGTCTTGGACTGTTTCTGTACTGAGCTCGAAGGAATCAAAGTTGATTCGCGAAAACGGATTGCACACGATCTGCTGTCCAAGTCGTGCACCTTCATCAATTTCTCTGACGTAAATGTGGTTCTCGAAAAAATCGGCGCTCTGTAAGTCGACCATGTCGACGAGGACCGTTAACGCAATGCTATTTGACGGGCGCAATTGTTCGCTTTCCATTGCCTTTTGAAATGCCATGGAATTGTATCTGTGCTTAACCAACAGACTGCTAAAGGCTGGGTGCTTGAGAAGCAGCAGACATCGCAGTTTTAGTAGACGCGATTTGTGTATCCTTTGTTGAAGCGCATGGATGAGTAATGCGGGCGCGAAAGAGCGCTGAATGACGTTGAGGACGAGGGGCAAGAGCAGAAGGAGAACAAGCTCTGGCGAATAGTAAATGAGATCTGGTGTAATTGTGCGAGAAGAAAGCAACCCGGCCAATATTTGGTCGGAGGTCTTCACTGCCGGAGCGCCCGAATGCGATGGCTTGCCGATAACAGGTGGTGCCATAGTCGCGGGACGGAAGTGTTTCTCGAACGACATTGAGCATCGAGAGGGGAGGCGCGACTCCGGATCCGAGAGAGTGCAGCGGGTGAGGCGGGACGGAATGAGGAGGGGCAGTTATTTGGCCAGTGAGAAGGAAACATTGCAGCAGACAAGTTACACGATGAAATTGATGTACAGATATTCAAAAATATTTTGGATTGATGATGTACGCTGCGCCAGTCGCAACCGGATTGGCGCCAAAGCGCTTCGCTTTCGCACGATCCGACGTAACGAGCGTTAACTTCCTTCAACACACCATTGCAACAACTTATGAAACATGTCAGCATTCGGAGCGGCTCCAAACGCCATCAACAATCCCAACCATGCTTACATTATCCCGCACCCGCCCAATGACACAATCTCCCGAATTCGTTTCTCGCCCTCCTCCGCGCCAGACACTTATCTCGCCGCCTCGTCGTGGGACGGAAGCGTTCGTCTCTGGAAAATCGATGCCGCGCAGGGAAAGGCGTCCGCCGTCTCTCTCGTTGAACGACCAGCCCCAGTCCTCGATTGCGCCTGGTCACTCGATGGTCGCTCGATATACTGCGCCAGCGTGGATACAACTGTGATACGATGGGATCTGGAGACAAACGGCCATACCATTGTTGCAGCGCATGACAATGCCGTGCGCCATTGTTGCGAAGTGAAGGCTGTAAATTATTTGGTGACCTCAAGTTGGGACAAAACTGTTCGCTACTGGGATCCACGCTCTCCAACTGGTTCTCCAGCGGGTACTGTCAACCTCGATGACCGAGTGTATGCTATGGACGTCCGTGGGCCGCTTCTCGTGCTTGGACTTGCAGAAAGAAAGCTGGTTATTTTCGACGTGCGTAAACCCACAGTTCCTTTTCAGGTCAAATATTCGCAGCTGAGATACCAGACCAGATGTATCGCCACCTGGCCAGATTCGATGGGCTATATCGTCGGTTCCGTTGAGGGCAAGGTCAGTGTAGATTATGTACAAGAGGCGCAGTCTCGCTCAAATTACAAATTCTTCTGCCACCGAGACAAGTCGACCGGTACCATATATGCCATCAATTCGATTCGATTCCACGAGCAGAGCGGTATGTTTGCAACTGCTGGAAGCGATGGCAATTTCTTCTTTTGGGACAAGGACAAGAGAGATCGCGCGCGGACTAGAAATTTCAAGAAGATGGATCAACCAATTTGTGATATTGATTTCTCCTCGGATGGTAATATGTTTGCGTACAGCACTGGTTACGATTGGAGTCAGGGCGCGGCAGGTAACAAGCAACCTGGGCCGGATAACACCAACATATTTTTGCATACATTTGAAGAAGGCGAACTGCAAGGAACTAAGGGCGGCAACAATCACGGACGTGGGTACGGAGGGAGGAGAAGAGGGCGTGGAAGGTAGGGCGCTACTATATTGCGATGTAAATATCATGCCCGTCATTCATTTAGATTAGTTATTGCATCTACGTCCAACTGTGTCGCTTCAAATCTTCTAATACAACCTGCAGCACATCAGTACACTCCAAGCGAGCTCGAGACGGTCGGTCCCGAATCAGCTCTGCGGGTGCTATCCTCGGGTTCATCGCGGCCGCGAATCGTTTCAGCCTTCCAAAGTCGAGCTTTTCTGGCAGCGATTCGAGCGAGCGGATGTAATCCGCTTGATTCTGCAACGATGTGTGCAACGAATGCGCCTCACTATAAAACAACAGCGCTGTCAGATCGGGGAACGGACACTCATCTGAACTCGAGCCTTCGGCAGCGAGTGATAGTTGGTTTCTCATAAACTCATACGTGTAATCGATTGCGATTTGCGAATCTGGTGCAACGCCTACGACAAGGGCATCGACATCAAGAGATTTGGATTCGTCCAGCGTCGCTGCATGTCGCAGCGCTGACGAAATCATTTTCGCATCGATCGCTGGCGATGATGTGCGACAGAATATTCCAAACGGCATCGCCTGTCCGCGTTCGCGATCCGATATGGCGATTGATAGATGCTTCTGTGTCAGATCTAGGGAAGCAACCCGTGCAGAGCGGCGCAGTCGTCTTGATAGAGCCACTGTTGAGCGACAAATGAGATTGTCAAATGCCGAGAGCACTGGTAGCGCTGATGCGGGAGCTGCTGCCATTGTTCAATAATGAATGGGTGAATCGTGATTGATTGCTGGCGTGGGACGTTTTTGCTCTAGAGAGCGTTGGAGACTATCCGCTGGTAGAAAAAGAACCGATAACTGTGAGCCGTGGCATGGACGGATCAAATGACCAAGTCGTTCAAGACATCGTGTAATCGCTGTCACCACAATGGTGAGAGTGAGTAGGTTGAGATTGATTTGCTGAAGATGTCACCAAAAAAGTTTACAAGTATATCAAAACAGAGAAATATTTCGATAAATTCCGAAGACGATACGTACACATGTAGAGCATGGGGAGAACGATTTCGGCGCGGCGGTTCTGGAAATTACAGCACTGCTCTGTAAGCCCCGTTGGAGTAGCTAGGCATAGTTCCCAGTGTTAACAAGATCGTCATGATCCAGTTTTGAGACGAGTAGCTTGGGCAAAGTCCATGGAACCGCGAATTGTTTGGATTAAACCCATTATTTCGCATGATTCTATACCTAATCTGCCCCAGAGAGATGGTACATGTAGATGAAAAAAACAATCACACAATACAACCGGTGTGGAGCCTTTTGCAGGCGTGGTAGCAGCAGACATGTTGTCACAGTACAGAAGCTTTCGAGTGACTCTCCTCTGCTCGACTGACCTTGTCGATGGGTCAGCTTCAAGAACTGCGCATCAACTTCACATTGCGTACTTGATTTCAATCTCCGGACTCTTCCACCAGCGAATCATTAAAAGGCTCTGTAATAACTTGGACCTCATCATCTGTTCAATTTTCTCTCGTTTCGCAAGATAGTCTCTTTGCTCTGCGTTACTTCTGTAAACTCTTGCAAAATAGAAGAGGATAGCTGCCATCTCTCTCAGTTATGCAATTCACCTCCCCCGCTGTCAATCCTGTTCCTCGACCAACCGTAACGAAACGTCTCAGAAGTGTTCCCAGATTTCTTTCCCAATTTTACCCGACGCAGAGCGAAACATAATATCCCTCTCTACAAGATGCAAAAGCTGATTGAACTCTTGGTCACAAACAGCAATCTCCTCATTTTTGACGATATCTGGGATCTCGAATCCGTTATGTACAAGTTGGAAGATTCCGTCTGCATAGCTGTTTGAAAGATGGAGGGAACGCGCTGCTAATTATTGACTTTAACCAGACATGAAGAGATTAGGCGTGTACCCTCCCATGATATGGGAATTACAGTGAGCCCGGAAAGTTTGGGTCGAGAAACACGTCTTCAACTTCTATATTTCCATGCTGGTATCTTCTATCGCACACTTCCATCTTTGTAGCGTTACAGATAACAGATTCTGTGAAGCATAATTGACATATTTGAGGAACTAAAACTAGCTCTGAGAGATGCTAGGTCTGTTTTGCAATGTGCATTTGGTCCGAGCACAAAGGTTCCTGGGCCAAATGGAATCGTGAAATAGTGGGAGTACACATGGGAGGATGGATGTGGTGCTACAATCAAGTGGGAGAGGTGATTCAAGCGTCTTGCATTGCGCTAAAGCATATTTGCCTTCTGTTGTTTGTCCTTGAGAAGTTTCAGGAGTGAACGATGCATTGAATACAATGAGGATTTGCTCACGACACAGTATCGTATTATGGGCTCTAAACGGAGAAGGATTGGTGGAAAAGGTGGGGCTACCTAGTTTGGTCCACGACATGTGCGGGGAAATAGTGAAGGGGAGATAGGAGTCGCGAATGCGTCATGGGATACCTTTTGTTTTATCAACAATATGGTCAAGGGCAGGAGAAAATACCGGGGATCACAAAAGTACAGGATAGCATGCATTTAATGGCGCCGGAGAAGATCACTGAAGGAAACTGAACAGCGACGGAAAATTTATAGTTGACAATATTGTACAACACCTGCTCAAGGGTGGGTGCATCAAAGACGCACTGCGGCTGCTTACCGATTACAGACGGATTGAGTGAATAAACAAGGATCAGAAACGAGTTAGAAAAGCGCGAGAAGACACAGCAACGGGGAGAATATTGATACACGACCTAGAGGTTTTAGTGGAAGTGATGGAGTTTTTTTAGCAAAAGCGGTATAGTGGAATGGATAGTTTATAGCATGAAGCGATATGGGCAGCTGCGATGCGTTTGAGCAGATCGTGGAAAATGAAGTGGTTACCAGAGGAAAGGCATGGAGAGCATGTACACGCAGATAGTTTGTGCTTGTTACAAATGGGAGGGAAAAACGTTATCGTAGTTTCTGTATCAACAGATGGGTCAGTTCATACGTGGGACAAGAAAAGTTTCAAGGACTTTGCAACAATTTTGGAAGGGAAGAAAAGTGTTTGAAAAAGGACCCGGATGAGATGATGGAGTAAATTTGTGCGAGGTACATGAGTGCCAGAAAACAGCGACTCATGAGGATTACCGCTGGGTGAAATATGTTTTCTTCAGTATTGATTCACATTTTCTACAGAGGGGGTATCGGTGCCGACGTGGTGAAACGTGCCGATCGCACCCCATGTAAATTAAATTCAGTTTCAAAATTCACTAGTGTGTCTTCAGTAGCAATTCACTGTTGACAACTACTTGAACGGACAACCAGAGAATGCGCGCACGGAAGCAGAGCTGTTTTCAGGGCTACATAATCGCCGAAAACGCACGCAGAGCTACGTGCGCTGGCGGCGCTGTCGAGGCACTGTAGAAGGAGATCAAACGCGCCCCTGTATGGTATGATCGTGGCCCGATAATTGGCGAAACAATGAGGATGCATGAAGAAATGATGCGCCGTGCATGATGCAAACGGATGTCGGATGGGCAACAGTTGGACGGTTTGGGAGCACGGCGGCTGTGCACGGGGCCGACACTTTGATCGACACCAGTGACGATGCGCCGCACAATCTCGAGTACAACTCCGTTGACGGCCTCGTTTCATTTACAAAATATTGACATTATGTACACATTTGAACAGATGAACATTATCGTCGTCGTCGTACACCATCCTTCCGCGCGGCACCGAATTGCACAACCCAACACTACGTGAACCGTGACAACGCCCACTGCTACCCGAAATACAGCTGCACCGCCCACGCTCCACCTGTTTCCCGTCCCCAAACATGATAAATACCAGCCGTTCGCGCTCTGTTCTGCAACACCCCCGCCGTCAACTCGTGCTCTCCTCAGCACCTGTTCGTCCTGGCGCGCCTTCACTACTCCCCTCGTCTTCACCTGTCAACACGTCTGCATACGCCTCCTGGATACTGGCCGACGCTCCGGTAAAAGCTGTTCCGTCAATTCTCAGCTCGGCTCTCATCATGGCACCGCAGTCTCCAGCGTTTCTTGACCCTGCAATGCCTGTTGGTGGCTGAGCAACACTGCGATTAATCTTGTCCAGATTCTTCACTGGGCTTTCTCCAAACGAATACATCGTCCTCGCCGACGGTGAAATTACGCTCCGACCTGGCGATTGTCGGAGAGCCATCAACGCTCTTCCCGTCAATTGCACTGTGACTTTGCCTATCCTCCTTGGCGATGTGGCTGCTCTCTTATGCAGTGGCGAGTTCATGATCGTTTCATGCAGTTTGTCAGATTTGCATGCTTTCTTGCAGCATTCGTTCGTCGAAGATGCTTGCTTCCCTTCTGCTCGTGGCGATGTCAGGCTTTGGTATTCGACCAAATGCGATCTCATCGCGTGGATGTACACTTGGTTGTAAAACTTGATAACATCGCCTCGTGCCTCTTTCCCATTGATACGACTTGGAGAGTTGTGATCCCTCGTACGAGCAATGAGCTCATGATGCGCATCCAGCGAAACGTCGTAAGACACAGTGCCTATCAAGTGTGAGAACGATGGTTGCTTCACATGCGTCATGCTTCGGTAAGCTGCCATAATATCTTTGAAGCGCAATGAGTACCGCAATACCTTGCATACCGCATATACACTACACAACAAAACTTGATCCAGATGCCGGTCTACCATCACTGGCCATCGCTCGAACGCTGCGACCTTGACAGTTTCCCACACCTTGGTCACATCGTCCTCACCATCCACACGAAGAAGACTTAACAGCTCTGTGATCCGATCCGACGCAATGTACATCAACTTGCGGAAGAACACTTCCAATGCAAATTCTGTAACAACATGCCCTTTCCCGTTGGATGTCACACTCGTCACTTCCTCTTTGGTGCTGCCCTCTCCATTTTGGCGGTGCTTTCGAACGCGATCGACAAGAGCTGTGACCAATTCAGAGTTCTTTTTCCACGCTGTAAACTCCAGCAAGCGATGCTCACAGACAATAATGTGATTTGCCAGTGATTTGGGTAACCCGGCAAGACGCTTGGCAAATGACTCGATGACCTTGGTCATCTCTAGTGCACTCACATCGAATACTTCCATAGCCTTCATGAACACAGAGCTATCACGCCTCCCATGAGCTGCGCTTACAGTTTCCCATGCACAAGTCAATATTGCTCGATGAAACGAAGAGTTTCGTGGCAGGGATAATTTCACATATCCATTACTCCCTGCCACGGGTCCTTTCCTTTGACCGAGCCTTGATGCTTCATAAACTAAACAACCCTCAATCGCACTAAAATATACAGCAAGTGCCTCCCTGACATTGTCTCGTACAACGTCAGGAAGGCTCTTTTGTAGCTCATGCGAAAGGTTCTGACAACGTTCAACAATGGTGAGCCAAAGTCCAGTATCTTGCACAGCACTTTTCAATGCCTCAGTTGTATTCACTGGTCCGCTAGTCAGAGAATGGGGATCTGCGGTTTCCGGACGAAGATTAGCTAGAGCTTGTAACCAATTGAGATCCCCACCTGCCGCAGATCCCGCAATCCCCTGGAATCGCGATGACCTCGCTTGATTTGGCTGAAGAGGAGTCCTTGGAGTAGTACAGGCCAACTCTGCTAATGTGTCCAGAGCGTCACGCTTGGGTATGTCACCGCTGTTATAGCCGGCAAAGTGCGAGGGAAGTTTCTTTGGGGTTACGGGCAGGCGAGGACGTTTCCAATCGTTGGGGGTTTGATCACAAGTAGTGGATATAGGGCGCTTCCTCATAGGGGTTCCTCGCGGGGTAGTGAGACCCTCTGAATGTCGCAGTGGACTCGAAGAAGGGGTAGGTGGCATGGGTGGAAGCGGCGGATGAAGAAGATTTGCGTCGTCGATGAAAATCTTGTCCAAGTGTGGAATCGCTTGTTTGGAATATTGCGCCTCTAGTTTCTCCAAGAATTTTGCGTCACGGATACTTATCGGGAGGAGAGATGACGGCAAAGAGTTGAACACCTTTTTGGATTGTTTCACATCTTCGGGGTTTGTCCCAGTGATCTCGCAAATAGTATCATACGGGTTATTACTACGGACGATGCCTAGCTCAACGATACAACTCAGTAGTAAATGAAAGTTGTTTGAACTGGAGGAAGTAGCTGCAGTGACTAGAAGAAGCATCCAGACGGTGCGTTGCGTGTTGGGGAGGATATGGAACTGCGTTGCATGGCGTTTCAGAAGCTCGGAGAGGTTCCTCCAGAGCTCTGAAGACTGCGAGAAAGCGTGATGCTGGGTGGATATGAGCTTGTGAGGGTCGTTCGGAAGGAGGGTCGGGAGACGACGCTGCGCATCCGTTACCAGTTGTTTTGCAGCTTGCAGAAACGATTTGACGTAAAGAGAAGTAGGCTGGCCCAAAGAGAGTAGCTTGGGGATAGAAGGAGTGGGCTGTGCACTGGCAATGGCAGCCACATAGATGGAAGCGTAAGGATAGTAGAGATCGTAGGATGGTTCGAGAGGGGCGGAGAGGATTGAGGTTGCTAGCTTCGAGATGGATTGCGGGAGAGAAAGGGATTGGCAGATATGTGCGATTTGGGTGTTGGTGGTCATGTTTGAAAAGGTTGTGTGCGTTTGGAGGAAGATGGCATCGACAGAGGAGAGGCGTTAGAAGTAATGCAAGACGAAGAGGAACATACAGAAACGGTGCCGGGCCGAACGGAGCGAACGGCGAAAAAAACGGTAGGGTGGCGATAGCGGTTGGCGGATTCAAACGTGTCGCCGCCAGTACGAGCGAAAGATGAGCGTCAAGGAAGTTGACAACGACAGCAACAAGTCAGCTCGAACAAGGCAGCCAGCCAGTTGGCCTACGGGGCCTCCCAATTCATTCAATTAGCGGACCATTGTACTGTATAACGTGTACAGTTATGTATTCTCGGTTTTGTTCCCGCCAATTCCAAAAATTGAAAATATTTCAACTTTCATTCACATGCCCATCCAATATTCTATTGCGTACCAGCTGTGGACTCTGGCACCTCACAACATGCCAACTATATACGCCTACAGATGCCGCACCCCATTGCTCACTAACCACCACCTTTCTCCTCCATCCGGTCATGTTCGACTAGCGTTCCCCCGTTCCAATTCCCCGCAAACACACCACTCTCTACATGACCGTCGCATCCAACCCTGCTTCTGCTCGCCCCGTTAGTACCAACAGTGATGATTGGGGCGATTTTATTGCCGCCGCTGACGACTTGACATCGGCCCCGCTCTCATCTCCCAAACCGACCAATTCTAGCCCACACTCGCCCCGCATTCACAGTGAAAGTCATCGCGAACTTCCTGACACTCGCAGCCACCAAAATGCTGACACCGAAGGCGTACAAAACGTTACAGTAGACTCGCAAATACCCGTCGCTTCGTCCACCCCATTACGCGGATTCGATACTCTCGACGATGTACAACGCTACGCTTTGGGCGCCCTCGCCGTCGTGCTCCTCAATGCACATGCAACCGACATGAACGGAGCCGCCTTTGCTCGTACAGAAGCCTCGTACATTCTCAGCGCACTCTCCCTTCGTTCCGGTCAGCAAACTGCCCTCCTGGCATTGGAACCAGAACAGCCAACAGACCGTGATGCTGTCGTCGACCAGTGCGTAGAACTTGTCGGCGACTCGGATAGCCGCTTCGCCGCCATTCAAGCAATGCTTGCACTAGCCGTTGCCCGTGGTCATTACGATGCTCGGAGCAGAGCTTTCCTCGCCACTGTAGCGTATGTCTTCCGAATACCATGGAGAGCTTTTGCCGCTGTGGAACTCGCCGTAGCTATCCAGGTGTTCGATCAGGCCTCGGCTGACACTGATCTCTCTGAAATGGATGATACCACTAATTCGACCCAACTTTCAAAACCGAGCACACCCGCCGATTCCACCCAATCTGCCACTGCACCCAAATCCGTGGGAGCATTACTCGTAGAGCGTCGGAAAAAGAAAATGCGAATACAAAAGGCAGTCAAGATAAGTGGTATAACTCTTGTTGGCGGTATGCTATTTGGTGTTACTGGAGGCCTTATTGCACCTGCACTTCTTTCTGCCTTGGCTGGCGTCGGTGTCGCCAGTGCTGCTGGCCTGGCTGCAAGTGGTACAATTGCCTCATCAGCTGTTGTCGGAGGACTATTCGGAGTGGCCGGTGCCGGTTTCACTGTCAAAAAGGCAAAAAATCGAGTTAGCACCACTCTTGATGAATTTGATTTTGAACGAGCAGATGACCCGCGTGTTATTGAATCACGTGAGCGCAAAGCTGAGAGAGAACGCCGCAAATTTGAGAAAATGGTTGCAGCGCGATTGGCGGAAGAAGCAGAGGCGAACAAGACCTTAGCGATTGAAGATGCCAATCCTCCACCAAGTGCTGACACCAAGTCAGATGGCCTTCCTGCTATCGATACTGAAAAGGAGCTCCCGCGCCCGCCTCCACCCGAAGAAGATGACTTTAACGACGAGGACTTTGAGTCTAGCAAGGAGAAGAAATCTAAGAAAAGTAAGAAGAAAAAGAAGCGAGAGAAACTCAAAGTAGGACCACGCGCCCTTGAATCAACAGGTCTCATTCCCAGTCTACATGTCTGCATTTGCGTTCCTGCATGGCTGACAGAAAGGTCGTTTGGAGCCGCTCTAGACCAATTTGAACCCGCCCTGAAGGAGGAGCTTCCCTGTTCTCAGCACATCGCACTGCGTTGGGAATCGAGGCGCTTGTATGAGATGGGTCTAGCCTTTGCAAAGTTTTGGGCCTCGAAAGCTACCGTCACTACCCTTCAGCAGACTTATCCTCATGCGGTAGCTGCAGCTTCGACTGTGGCTGGAGCAGTAGCATTCGCATTTGCGATGCCACTTACAATCATGTCCTGCATGGATTACGTTGATAATCCATGGTCAATTTTGGTATCACGCTCCAATGGGGCTGGTGATGAACTCGCAGAAGTGCTTGTTGAGCGGAGCTACGGGCAGAGACCTGTATCGTTGTTCGGATATTCCATCGGTAGTCGTGTCATTTTCCGTTGCCTAGAAGCGTTGCTGTCTAGGGGCGCACTAGGAATTGTAGACAACGTATTTTTGATGGGAGCGGCTGTGACAGCGGATCCAGAAAGATGGAAGAAAGTAAGGCCAGTTGTCGCTGGCCGAATCGTTAATGCCTATGGATCGTACGATTGGGCACTTGCTTTCTTCCATAGGGGATGTGGGAACGGTATATACGTCTCCGGACTGCGACGAGTTGAGGCAGAGGGCGTCGAAAATCTGAATATGGGATATCTGGGCATTGAGGGTCATCGTGAATTGAAGGAATGTGTTCCGCGTGTCATGAAGGCCATGGGTGTTGGTGCAGGATATATCGTAATGCCACCGGCAAAGTTGGTAAGAAGAAAACGAGGGTCAATTCTAAATCGCGGTCGTAGTACATCGCCGGTTTGTGAGGAACCTGCGAGATTGGAAGAAACCAAAGATGGAACGTCAGAACCTCGAGAAGAAAGCCCAGGCCGCAATGAAAATGGGAAGGACAGCCATCTTGCAAACATGAAGAGTGATCAGTTCTGGGAGTCCAATAGCATACCAGAGAATAATGGAGAAACCGCAATGTACGGGAATAGCTCGGCAATCTCACCAAGTACTGTTTCTTCCTCAACAGTGTCTAGTGTTTCCACAGACCTGAAACATGGGTTCAATGCGGGAGGCCCTTCAGGCTCTACTGAAATTGAAAAGAAGAAAAAGTCAAAGTCGTGGTTATCATGGAGCAAGTGGGCATCAACTGTAAGTAGCAGCTCAAGCAGCAAACACAAGTTGAAATCTCAAGACAGGACCGGACATGACTCTGAACCTTCAAATCGCCCAGTAGAAGACAACGATGTTTCATATTTGAGGACACAACCGAACATTAATAGTAGTTTAGAACAAAATCATGCTGTGGTCGCGGTCACAGCAGAAGGGCATTCAATTTGGTCTGACAGTGAAGATGAGAAGGAAGTAAGCACTGCGGGAAAGGATGAGAATGACGATGCAACGAACGGTACATTTGACTGGGAGCTACAAAGACGTATATGGGAAGAACAGGAACGTCAAATACAAGAACGTGGATACGCAGATGCTGATATCGAGGTGGGAAATAAGGTTGTGCTGCCTATCAGTATTGAAGTAGCTGGACGAAGATTGGAACGTTTCATTGATCAGGACGCTGAACTGCCTGTGGCACGGAAAGAACAAATATTCACAAACTGCGCTGAAGACCAGAAAGGAGTGGTGGTGCGGGTGTATGAGCACGAAGAACGAACAAAATCTGTACCATTAAACATGCTCAGACAAGAGGAAGTGTATCCGAAACTGCTGGGAGAAGTTGACCTACGACTGAAGGAAGCGGCAGTGAAGGGAAAGCTTCGCGTCAGAATTGCGTTGTGGGCTACCGAAGGAGGTGATATTTGTGTGAAAGTAGATGAAATGTTTGCGGATGGGAGCATCGGCGATGTGCAGGAAGCACGGTATGACCGAGCTGGACTGTGCACGATGGCTGAACGGCGGCAAATGGAAATTGCTGAACAGAAGAGAATCCAAGCTTTAGTCGAAGAAGAATTGAGGAATCGGGCACAAAAGGAGGTGCTTGCATTGCCACCAGCAGAATCGAAGGAAGAGGAAGGAGACGACAAGGTGCCAATTATTGATAGCGAGGAGATCGACAACGTTAGAAGTTAACTGAGTAACTAACTTGTGTAAACTGTACTCAAATTGGTTGTAAATTGTAAGGAGCCGCGCCTTGCTGTCGGAGCCGTATTTGTGGAAGGGTATTGACTCGATTTACAGCACAAAATTTGGTACCGCTTTACTCACACTATCTATGCCGGTTCCATCATTGGCGCCCTTGTTCAGCCGGGTGCAGATGCTTAGCTGACAACAACTTTCCTCTTTGCCTTCCTGCTCCTACCCTTGAGCGAGATGGGCATCATGTCATTCTATCCGCATCGGTCAACCGCTATGCTTCTATGCATTCTGCCATTCCTCATTCTCATTTCTCCGGCGCACTCAACATTGGAACGCCTTCGAAAGTACCAACGCCACTGCTTCGAAACTGCAATTCCCTGCGTCATGTTTATGAACGAAGCAGAAACATTCGGTTGTTCGCAATGCAGCGAAGATACCATCCAAGAGCGCATTATTGAATTCTCCACCCAAGTCGATCTTGAGCGTTTCATTCGTCTCGAAGAGGCCGAGCGGAGAATAATTATGATTCCCGAATTTCTCCTGTTCCGCTCCAGAGTAATGTCCGCCATGGCTTCCGATCCGCGAAATATCGCAGCCGTCATCGTGTATGAAGGCGAGAGTCCCGCATCCATCACTCCAATCCCTTTCCCACCCTTCAACTCACCCGAATGGTCCGTCGACTATAGGGAGCCAAACATGGGATACAACTACCCCCCACCCGAGAATACAACTGACCAAAATGCTCTGACTAACGAACGAAATGGTGTCGGAACAAGCCGCAAATTTTTCCAGTATCGTTTCAATATCTTTCGCGTCAACCAGACTACCGCAGACGACATCCGCAATCGCACAATGCGATTCGTTCAGCAAGACCAAACCCCAGGTCCAACTTCGCCCCGCTACAAAGTGCAATCAAATGGCCGGATGTTCGCTTGTCCAAACGAGACCTCCCCAACTCCCGACTCTGTTGATGACAACAACGAACCATCTCAGACACCCCAGACAAATTTCACAGTCACTTCTGACGCATGCCTCAGCGAAAAGACGTGCCTTCCTATTGGTGGTCATTCCGTTTGGTCTGCGCTTGAACGTATAAACAACACTGTTCCTGCTGCCAATCGCACTTTTCTCGCAGTCAATACTCCTATGGATTCGTTGGCTTTTTTCAATGACCTAGCGTTGGGTACCGCCGCTGAAATTTCATCATTGGCTGCCATGCTCGCAGTAGCGCAAGCTGTTGCGAACTACCGAAGAGGCCCAGGTGCTGAAAAAGAAATGGTTCGTCAGCCAGTTTATTTCGCATGGAGTGCGCAATCATGGGGTTATGCTGGATCTTCGCGATTTATGGAAGACGTTCATAACTTTGCCTGTCGACAGGAACAGTCATTGATGAGGTTTCAGCAAGGATGTGAAGATCCATTCATGCCCAGCTTGAAATTCCTCGACTTCAAGGATTCAAATATGATGTTCTTGAACATTGGACCTCTTGCATACCCGAACGAGGACGATGATAAGGAACAATTTTCCTTTTATACACAACGTAGACAGAGTACTCTCGAGGAAGATGAGTCAGAAAGTGAAATTGAAGCTGCATTAAGACGTGCTTTTGACAAGGAAAACAGAGTGAATATCGGAAGTAGCGCTGTCGATCTCACCCCGCTTGACGCATCGCAGACATTTCGACAATATCGACCAGAATCTGAAACGCTCTCAGTTACCAACTACGACAACAATTTCACCAACACCTTTTATCATTCTCAGTACGACGATCTGCGTCTGATTAACCGTGAACCTATCTACTTAGCTGCGCAAGCCATCGCGCTCACTGTCGTTGACTTAGCCTTTGGCGACACAGAAGCAACTGTGGAAGTCAATACAACTGTTATAGACGAAGTTCTGATGTGCATGACGTCCAATTGGACAGGATGTACGTTGGCTCTTGAGTACTTGGGAGAGGAAACATACACGCGCAACAAAGGAAATATTATCTCAGGAAATTCGGTGGGCTCCTTTTATCCGTTTCCGCGATTCAATGACACTAATCCTAGCGCCTTTGCCAAGCTTGACCTGGTTCGCTCATTCCTGGCATATCAAAACAGATACATGGATGAGAGAGATTGCAATACTGCTTCAGATTGCAATGAATTCTTTGAAACGATCAATGGGCTGATCACCCCGACAAGTTCTTCAGACATACGGGCAACCTCCTGTTCCAGAGGACAGTGCGTTGCCTCTGATACTTTTACTCATAATGCCTTCGGTACTGGGTTGAATGCTAATAACAAAGCACAATCATCGTTCGAGCTGATCAACCAGACTGAGCCATTACCCGACCCAGGCAATTCATCTTCTAGCAGACCGGCACAAGCAGCATGGACAGAAAGTGTGTGGGACGTTGAGTTGGGTCTATGTGGTTTCACTGAGGACACATCTCTGTTCGGCGGACTGATATTAGGAGCAGGTATACTGATTTTCGTGCTGAGCATTGTACTGACTTACGTGTTGGAAAGAATTTTGTATCCAAAGAAGAAATCAACTACTCCAGATGCTGATCCTCAGGCACCCTCGCAGCCACCTGTATAGCCACTTCAATTTTAACCATGGCGTCATCCTCGATTCTAGATACGTACTCGTTTTGTACGAGTCTCGGCCAACTGCCAAGAGTGCAACTATTTAAACCTACCAACATGTGTTCGCTTCTCACTGCTTCCCAATGGTGCGCGATGCAATTATATTTGCAAGCAACGACGGACATCTCTCGCCTTCCAAAATACCTTCAAGTCTCGCGCTTGTGTAGGCGCTCTGTATTTCGACAGGGTCTTCTCTTATCGGCGCCTTGGATGAAAACATGCAAGCATTCTGATACAACATTCCACCTCCACATTCCCGTATAGTTTTGTTCCAAAGTGCTATTCGTAGACTAGTGTCCGCTGTCTGTTCAAACATTATCGAAAGAACAATGGAAGCGATGTAATCAACGTTTTCCAGCGCATTTACCGCCTTAGGCTGCCGAATTGGTCCTCTGGAGACCAAATGTTCAGCAAGAGACAACAGTGAATCGCACAATCTAGGATTGCCCGCCGTTGAAGTTGCGGACACAACAGTGTCTGCTTGGTTTTGAATCAATTGGTGTCCACCAGCCGCAACGACAGAACCGACTGAAAATGTAAATCGCACCAACTCTTCCTGTGATCGAACATGTACAGAAGAAAGCGCACAAAGCAAGATGTACAGTAGTTGCACATTATCTATTAGATTGTGGTCGAACAACATCTTGACCACGTAGAGGAAAGAGTCGAGTACAGTTTCTTGAATCCATAATTCTAGTAAACCTTCAATTGTTACCAGAACCACATCTGTATCTCCGCTTCCTGCAATTCCTTTCTGCTCGGTGGTCAGGTCCCCGTTTGAGATGGACGACAGCTTAGTCAAGGAGAGAGGTAGTAAATCTCGAGAACATTTCTGAGCTAGTTCTGTAGGAATGGAAGGGTCCATCACTTGCAGAACTTGTGCACGGAGAATGGATCGTGCCAAAAGATCAATGACGACCTGGGGCTCTGACAAAAGCGGTAGAAGAGCAATGGCAAACTCAATAGTTCGTTTTGAATGATCTACTCGCGAAAGCGCCCCAATCCATTCTGCGCATGCATTTGCTATCGGCCGCCATGGTAATCTACCGTGAAAACGATGACAGTACTGGTGCTCGATTGAAGCACCCTGGTACAAGGCATCTACTTCGGCTCGTGCATACGACGGGTCTAGCTTCACCTTGGATAGTATTCTCGCACACGCATGACTGACAGATGCTACCGTTTGTGCGTATGCAAGTTCGGAATCATCCCCAATTCGGGCTGAAGCAAGCTTTCTCGAGGTCATTGTGCTCTCATTCAAAATTCTGGCTGCCACTGCCTTATCCAGCGGAATCGGTGCAATAGCAAGTATAGTGCCAACAAAATGACCTGCCGCTGCCTTCCTTCTAGATATGTCACCTTCTCGGTTAGAAGAAAACAGAGTGGCAGCTGATAAAGCTATTGGGACAAGCCCAGAAAGTTGATCTTTCACAAACTCCTCTGTAAACACGGTACTGTTTGCCTCTGTTTCTTCCGATTTATTCGTCGCCTTTGTGTACAATGCGTGTACATAGGCCTCCAGTGCAAGGTAGGCTTCTGCGGAAGACTGTTCGTCGCTCTGAGCCAATATACAGACAGACGAAATCACAGAGGCAAACGTCGTGATACCGCATTCAAAAGAGAGAGCCGATCGAAATAGACGCACAGCTCCGTTAGCAGCCTGCAGCTGACTCTTGCCAAGAGAGTTGGGGGAATCCCTAAAGAGCCAACTGAGGTGAATACATATGTTTGAAAGAAAATCATCCGACAGCATATGTTTCTTCAGAGTCGATAACATCTGCGGCCCTTTCCATCCGAGGTGGACGACGATTTGGGAAAGGATATCACACGAAAGCAGGGCGGTTGGCGGGTTGAGCATGGTTGGACCAAGAGCTAAAGCCTGAAGAATTGAAATCACACCTTCATTGGAAAACAGTTCCTCACATGCTTTAGAAGATCTAGATACAATTTCTCTGACAACATTCAGACTGCGTAACGCTAGATGCAATCCATCATCACAACTAGCAGCGGCCTTTGCCATTCGCACAATAGTCTTTACACAGTCTGACTTGGCCAACACTTCAAGCAGCTGAACAACAGACTCTTGCACGGCCTGTGAGTAAAATCTTGATGTAAAGTACAGACCTTGTTCCAATTCGTCCTCGGCAAGGGTGCAGTGCGGTTTCACTAGCACTTCAACACAATGTAGGTAAGCGTCTTGATTCGTCAAGGATGTGTCGAATGCCGATTCAGAAGGAAACGGGGCGAATACCAATGCCAGCGCGCCAGAGTCAATGAGTGGCGATAGCACAGCTTCACGGTTCTGAGCAATAACGGCAGCGAGGATTCGCAAGGATAGAACTCGTTGTGAAAGCACTGTCGAGCGAGTGAGAAGAAGTATATCTGGAAGTGTGTAGCCAGCATTAGCTGGTTCGGTGCCATGATGGTGCAAGGCATGATAAGTGGGTAATGTCGCAATCTGCTCAGGAGAAAGATGATTTCCCGAAAGATCATATCTAGGTCGAGCTGCTTCTCCTAGATTATCAATCGCAGATTGCAAAAGAGAGTTCAAATGATCTTCAGTAGGAATCTCTTCTGTTGCATCTTGCATCCATTGGCGCTTTTCCTGTTCAATCGCAGGAGTATCCGATGACTCTTTTGTTGGTACCAGAAGTTCTTCTCGTGCGAGGTGTTCTGCAGCAGGGTCACCTGAAGATCGATTTTTCTCTGCTACAGGAGGAGCCGGACTTGGTGAACCGCTATTTGTTTCACTCGCGGTTAAATCTTTGCGTGACTCATCAGCGGCTATATGAGATAATGGAAGGTGCGTATCGTTCGTGGGTAGCGGGTCAGAGTCGACAGAAGTGGCCGTTTCAAACACGGCAGTGTGTTCCGAGCCAGCATCATAAAACGCCTTGACTCGACCACGCTCCCTGAAGAAATTAATAGTGTCCTCATCCATGGTAGCGTAAATCTCATCAAGCGCCTCGCGAATTTGTTGCGGTGACATGTCCTCAATCCTCGGCACGCCATCCATACCTATGGTATCATCTTTTACAGGTTCTGGTGCGGAATGGGCTGGTTTAGCGGTTTTCTCTGCTGCACGCCTTCGAAACACCGACTTTTCTGTAGAGTCTACGAGATGCACAGCTGGGAAGGCACAACCGGGGGCAGTGTTTTTGCGGTTTCGGCTGCGGCGACGCACGGTTCGCTCCTTGATGGGTGCAAGGAGATTTGATGTCGGCGTTGGGGCGTTTCTAGACAAAGAAAGCATGGCTAGGTCCGCTTCATCTGCGGCATCGCCGTCCGAGGGCGGTAGCACATTCTCAGATCGGAAAAATGAGAGCTGGTCTCGCGTTAGGTCTTCATCTGTCTGCAAATGCGGGATGCGTTTAGAGCGAGCTGATGTCGAGTACGAGGTCATTGTAGAATGTCGCGAAGCGACGAGGGCTAGGTGCGAAGGGAGTACGAGCGGGATCAAAAGGATGACAGCGCGTGTGTTCCACGTCAGATGACGTGTACCGCTGTACAAAATAAGGGATTTATTTAGATCAGAAATTGAATCGGATGTCGAATCCAAATGACTGTTCGAAAAATATAATTACTACCGGCTAAAAGAAATGGAAGGAAGAGATTGAAAATATCTTCGCCATGGCACACGACGTGCAATCAACCAATGATAAGTGAGAAAATTGCCAACCGACGCGGCAGATCATACAAAAACAATTTTGGCCACCTGCCGCTTAAGAGCAGAATCGTATCCATCCCTCCACATCTGGCCGGGCCAATACGATGGGGCAAATGAAAACGACAGACTGTCCACAGGCCTCATTGTACACCTCCCAGACGGGCGCGTTGGACTTTTGCCGCTTGACACGCAGGATTTTCATCTATTCCGCGTTACAACCGCCCCTGCAAGCTCAGCATCCTCTTCGGATAGCAGCTTTCTGCGCGAGAGCAACCCTTGCATCCTCCGCGTGCCGCTTAATATCTTCAATAAACCAAACGTGAGACAATTCCGCCTTGCTGCGGGACAATTTCCCCGCACAAAATGGACGAGCAAGTCGTACCGAGCTTTGCGCCGTCCTCGGCGGGGTCCTTCGACCCGCAGCCGCAGATGCGTCGCAGCACCACCATCAAGACTTCACTCAAGTCACTAGCTAAATCTGATGACGCTCCGCTCGCCGCCGTACCCAAGCTCCCCGCGTCCAAGTCTGTGCCCGAGTTTTCATCGCCGAGCGCAGAGTTCTCCGGAAAACCGCGCTGGCAGACGCCGCTGCGCGCCGGAACCTGGCCCGAACCGTGGCAGGGCGCCCGCGAGCTCGGTACCCCTGTGTGCGTGCGTTCCGGTGTGGCGACTGCCGTCGGGTCCGTTGTGCGTGCTTCTGTTGCCGATGTAGTCGTGTCGTACGTCGGTTCCGTTCTGCCCAGGCCGACCGTCGAAAAGTGGCTCTGCTTGTTGTGCGAATATCTCGAGCTCAATGCCGATGAACAAGTGCTAGTCGTCTGTTTGTTGCGCAGGTATGTGCGACATGGTGGACGTTTCGTGGGCAAAGGTGATTGGGCACGCCCGCAGCGTTGGGAATGTGTCGTTGCTGTCGCGTGCTACTTTGCTGTTCTGCTCACCGAGGAATTTCCCGGCAGGACTTCAATGGATCTTCGTGAGCTACTGGGTCCCAACTTTAGGTTTGGATCAGAGCAAGTTACTTTCCTCAAGGTAGTGGATTGGCGCATTTCAGTGCATGCAGAGGAATTTAAAGAAGTCAAGGAGAATTGCCAGGCTATACTCAAAGGTGATGAAAGTGCTCGGGCGACTCTGCGTGATTGGTTCCAGGTAGATCGTGCAATAGCTGATCGCAAGCGACGTGCTGCTGAAGATGCTGCCGCCGCTGCTGCTGCCGCAAGTGCAGCTGCAGCAGCTCGCATAGTTGCCGCACAATCTGTTACAATGGTCGGCAAGAAGCGTGCGTACACTGCAATCGCTCCTGCCGATGATTCTGTGGTACCAAGAGTTGTGTCGAGAATTGATGCTCCTCATGCCATTCCCGCTGCGTTTGTTCCAACCGTTCCACATTGGGGCGTCCATTGGTAATTGAGTCCTCACTGGGACGCCTAGTTCCATTCGAGTACGAATTATGTCTTTGGCAGCATACAGTATCTGCAAAGACCTGAGCTGTCGCCCGTATCTTCGTAGTTCTCGTTTGGCACCTGCGTGGCGCTTATACGTCATGCACATATCTGATTGAAGACTCAACCACACTATTGGCTGATAGTCAGATGTAATATTGTCATGTCACATCTACTGTTTCGTGGTATTGCTTGCAAAACTGTCGCAGTTGTAACGCCAGTGCCTTTGCATGCATTGCTTTCTCGCTCTTCGGCAACATTTGCAAATAATTGTTTCAATAGCAATATCTCGCAAGTTCTGTTAATGTACTCACTTCATGTAAGTATGGTCTTTGTGTAGAGTATAGCTTGTTGCTGTTGAAGACAGCAATGCTGCTTCTCTGGATTGAATGGCTTACCCGCAGGATACGTATTTCAATCTGGAGATTGTCGGTTACGTTGCACGTCAAATGGTCGAACAATTCTTCGTGTTATAAATGCTACTTCAACTTGTGAATAAGCTAACGGTCCGTTTCAGTACAGATGATAACCGTTTATGACTACTGTGCACTTTGGCCAACAAACACATCGCAACACCACAAAAACAAAACTATCACACAACATGCTCAGCTTCAGCCTCCGCTCTTTACCAAAGAAATAAACTTTACATGAAATCAACACACAAACCAAAACGAAATGGGCTGAGCACATTGAGTTGCGGTGGCATTCCATTCCGTTTCCTGGCCCTTTGTTTATATCCGTCGTACAAAATTAGTCGACCTAGGCTTTCCATTATGTACCCTTACAAATTTGAGATCGAGGTACATGTTCCACGAGACGCAATACGAAACCTGTTCAGCTATGTCACTTTCGCGTCAGAGATGCAGTCAGTCACCAACTCGCCATAGGTTGCTATGAGTCTACACGATTGCACATGATATCTAATCTCTCCACAATCTTGTCAAAGTCTGGTCGGCGCTTTGGATCGTCAGCGAAACATTCCACAATCATCTCGCGCAGCTCGGGCTCACACGACTCTGGCGGAGGAGTTGGCAGCTTCTCTCCGCGGCTTCCAACCTTGAACACAATCTGCATGGGATGGTCGTCGCGCCATGGTTTCTCACACATGACCAATTCCCAGAGAATCACGCCGAATGAGAATACATCCGACTTCTCGTTGAACGGATCTTGTCTCAAGAGTTCTGGTGCCATCCACTCGGGCGTTCCTCCGGGACCCGTGTTCACATAAGAGTTGACTCTCAGCCGACTGAGACCGAAATCGGTGATTTTCACCTCCCTCACATTGGTACCCAGAAGCACGTTGGGAGACTTGACATCGCGATGAATGACTACTGGATACTGAGAATGGAGATGGGCCATGCCTTTGGCGACACCAAATGCGATCCATACCGTTTTGAGCAGAGGGAATGGACCAAGTACATTTCGACGTCTTCGGTGAATGGCACGGTACAAACTGCCTCCAGCCATAAACTCGAGGATAATGGCTAAATTGGGGTTGTGAATACATGCGCCCATAAACTCCACAATATTGGGATGTCGCAGTTTGGACATCAGTTTCATCTCGACCATGAATTCTGCCATCAATGCCTGTGGATCATCATCCTCAATCTTTTGCAGCGTTTTGACAGCGACCATTTTGCTATCGTATTTGCACTTGTAAACTTCACCGAAACCTCCAGCACCGATTCTTGGACCGAAGACGATTTCCTTGAAATCGATAGCCCAGTTTTCTCGCCACTTGCGATCGAAGAACATTTGTGAAACCGTTTCCTCAGGATCAGGCTGCTCCGCAAGTTCTTCAAAGAGTTCATTATTGTCGTTGCCAGCCTTCTTCATGAGGAGCTTGTCGGCGATTCGCAATCGGCGATCATCATTGCCCCCAATACCGGAGCCGGCGGCTACACCTTCGAAAAACTCGTCAGGACTTTCGCGCGCGTTTTCGTCACCGCGCGGACTCATTGCAGTCAAAGCTGACAAAATCTCTTCCAACAGTGTTCGAGCGCTTTCAAAAGAAGCTTCACGACAATCCACACCCTCGGTGGCTACAAGACGACGGGCAAGAGGGGTAAGATCACAACTTCGCCAGAAGAGAGGAATGATAAAGTTACCTTGGGATTCAAAATCACGGCAATACGCAAGGGAGAAGGCCTCTGTACACTCGACAGAATGGAAGTAATCATCAGAAAGCAATGCGAGGAAGATGCGGCTGGCACTAACCGCTTCCATTATTCCATTGTCGACAACTCCACGTTTTCGGACTGAAATATCACGTGATTCTGCCTCATAGATTTGGATGGCAGGGTTTTTGGAGGTGAGATAGGTGATCATGTCTCTGGCGGCATCCTTGTCCGCCTGTGCATACGAAAAGTAGACGTCATTAGTTGTCTGAGCGCGGAGTGGGGGTTGGATGGCGGGTCTCATTAAATTTTCCCTCGTCTTGCGGAAGGTTTCAATGTCCTTTGTAATGTCTGTATCGGGCAGGAGAATCTTGACCGTGCGCAGAGGCAAGCCCATGCGCATCCAAGCATAGGAGACTTCCACAGCTGCTTTGACAAAATGCTTACGAAGGGAGGGTGATAATAGTGCGCCACTAAGGGGGATGAGAACGGATTGAATTTGCACGTCACCACCAATGACGGTAGTAAGACATTTGACAATATCGAGCACGATGTTATCATCTCTAGTGAGCTCCTCACCGGGATCCTCATAGACGAGCAATCTCTTATACTCAAAGCCGGCGGGTCGGGGTCTAGGTATTGGACGAGAGAGCCAACAATGATAGTGACGACGATAAGAAGGTTGTGGCTTGCTTTCCTTCTCAAGAGCGGCGAGGGAGATGCCAGATCGATTGAGAGCGGCGAGGGAGGAATCGCGATTAGCCTTGTACACGCCACGTTCGCGGAGATATACGATAAGAAGATCTGTTTCATCGTCCTTGGAGAGGC
The DNA here is from genome assembly GCA_030407315.1 of Asparagopsis taxiformis. Taxonomy (NCBI): domain Eukaryota; phylum Rhodophyta; class Florideophyceae; order Bonnemaisoniales; family Bonnemaisoniaceae; genus Asparagopsis; species Asparagopsis taxiformis. Next base: position 68,055 of record JALQPE010000932.1, read on the forward strand.
CCTCAACGGAACCCTGGAGGAGTTCAATGCGACCGGTACAATCCTTACGATGAACGTTGATAAATTCCTTGCGGTCGAGACCGAGCTTGTCCGGGCGTCCGTAACGGACGGGGCTAGAGGCGGTGGAAGTGATCGAGGAAACGGGGGAGGCTGGGGTGGGAGCGGAGGGGGTTCTCCTGTTGCGGTGTGCGCCGGGGTCGGGAACGGTTCCGGAGGGACCGCGTTTGGTCGGGTCAAAGGTCATGGCGTGGAAGGGGGGAATAGTGGAGGAGTTGTGCATAGCGGATTGATTGGTCGGAGGAACGGGAGATGTGGCGGATGGGGCCGGGGCGAGCGGGCGTTTGCGCAGCACATCGCGGGAGCGACGGGCGGGACGACGACGATTACGAATGGGAAGATCGGTCTCCGAGGCCTCGGGATCGGGCGTGTGCGGAGCGTGCACCTGCGTTGTCGGGCGATCGCGCTTCCTTCTACTGCGCTTTGTGGAGGCTCCGCGTCGACGCAAGGGCGCTGGGTCTTGGGCGGAGTGACGGCTCGAACTGAGCCCGTTGCCCATGTTGTGCGGGTCTGCGCGGGTCGCGATGCGGGACGGGGGCGGGTCGATGGGTTGCTACGCGGTGCGGCGCGGCGCGAGGCGGGGCGGATGAACGCGCGTTGGGTCGGTCGCGATGTTGTTGTTGTTGGTGGTGGTGGTGGCGGTGGTGATGACGGTGGTGGTGGTGGTGGTGGCGCTGAGCAGTAGTGGGACTGGACTGCAGTTTGCGAGTGGCAAAATTTGAGTGCGGATAGCAACACTCGCTGAATAACATTCGTTGGTTGGTACGTTTGTGTTTGGCTCTTGCTCTTTTGTTTTCTGTTGTCGAGTTTGGCGGACCCGAAAAAGGGTACGAAGGAAAAGGACCGTTACTAAATGAAAGCCTGTTGCGCTGGTGTCCGCGGGACGCGGGGCGAATATGGGACCAACGGTGTCGAGGAGGCGGTGCGTAGGGGCATGAAAGTTTTTTTTGAAAAAATAGGGTGCTCTGCACGTCAGCCGTCCTTTACACACAAGTTGAGGTGCCGCTTTGCAGGTGGCCGTTGCATACAGTCGACGACTTGACTGGCCGATGACTGCGCCACTTGTGCGTGCGACGGCGCGTTGCTACACGTTTTACGATACCAACCCCCGCCGGTCCATATTGGGGCACATCTTGATAGCGTCATTGCTGCCATGCTGCGCAGTGTAATTCATCCTGACGACTAATAACATGCCAATTCCAACCCGCAATCCATTGTCATACCTTGTGTCATGAGCGATCTGCAAAACGCACACAGCGCACAACGCCGCTGTCATCATCTTTTACAGTAAATATCTGACCCGTGTACACGTACTGTAATGAGTCATTCTCCTTACGTACGCAAACTGCACTACACTGCTCTGCACTGCACTGCACTGCACTCTCGCTTCCACACCTCTTGGTCGCTTTGACTGACGTCCCCCACTAAACTCTCAACAAGGCGTCAATCACTATGCACCAATAATGGCTCGGCTACACGTGCACATGCACGTTTATACTGCTCTCCCCAGTCCGGCATTGCACGCCTCTCCTCTGCTCGGTTGTTGCGTCACTCGCCCGCCCATTGCGACCATGCATCAAATTTGCACTTTCTCCCTTTTAGACACACCGCACCGCACCGCACTGCACCGCGCCAGCCTTCGCCGCCAACACGCCATACAATGCAATCCAATGCCACCCCCAATTCGCACCTCTCGAGACACTATGATGTCACACTGCTACAGTTCAACTCGCCCGCTCGTTACCTAACAATTACGTATATAATATCATCACTGTAATGCCCTTGCTTACACAAGCCTCCACCTTTGCCCGGTTTCTAGTTTCCACCCGACCGCGTACAAGCTGTTCACTTTGTACCACACAAACTCAATCGACTTGTCTACAACAACAGCAACCCAAACTCGTCGACGTTCGCGTCGCACCTCCACCAAACATGCCCCAACCATGTCGTCCACGCACCAAACCGCATGGCCCGTTGCCAAACTCGCACCCGACCCAATTCTCTCCCTGGCCGCCCAATTGCGCGCCAATCCATCCGCCGACGCCATCAACGTCGCCATCGGCGCCTATTGCGACGAATCGGGCCAGCCGCATGAATTTGCAGCCGTTGCTGACGCGCGTCATCATCTCGAACATATAGACGCCCATGCCGACCATCAGTATCTACCCATGCATGGGCTGGACGCATTCAACCGCGCCGCCACGCGTCTCATCTATGGTCCAACACTCGATTGCGCACGTATCGCCGTCGTACAGACCGCGTCCGGAACAGCCGCCCTCTCTCTCGCGTTGCTCTTTGCTCGTCGCGTGCTCAACATTGCTTCGGTGGCCGTTGCGCATCCGACATGGGCCAATCATACGCCCATTATTCGCCACGCCGACATGCATATCCAGTCGTGCGCATACTACGACCGTCGGTACAATAAAATTGATATGCCAGCCTTCTTGCGAGATTTGGCCGCTGTGAAGCGCGGTTCATTGGTGCTGTTGCATCCGTGTGCACACAATCCCACTGGTGCAGATTTGACTATGCAGCAATGGCATCTGGTGGCAGATGTAATGCAAAGCCGAAAATTGATTCCGCTGTTTGATATGGCCTATCAAGGATTTGCTAGTGGTGACGTGGACAAGGATGTCGAGTCGCTGCGTATGTTTGTTGCACGTGGATTTCACGTCATTGTTGCCCAGTCGTTGAGCAAGAATTTAGGTCTGTACAACTCGCGCATAGGCACAATGAGTGTTGTTGTTCCAGAACATGATATCACTATTCGAGACAACATTTTCTCCCAGTTGGTTTCACTTTTGCGCACAACGGTAGGCCCGCCGTGTGCATACGGAGCTAGAATTGCTGAGGCCGTTTTGACCCATCCACAACGACGTGAACAGTGGGAGCAAGAGCTGGTGCATGTTGTACAACGCATGCAGCGTATGCGCATTCGATTGAGAGAGGCTTTGCAAGATATGCAAGTCGCCGGCAATTGGCAGCACATCACATCTGCAAAGGGAATGTTTGCCTATCTCGGTCTTACAAACAGCCAAGTCGAACGCTTGCGTCAAGTGCATCAGGTATATATGACAGCCGACTCTCGCGTCAACGTCGGCGGATTAACGGAAGCCAACGTTGGCCAATTGGCCATCCGCATCGCAGAGGTGATTGCATTCGAATCATTTGACAAGTGAGTAGACGTACACAACACAGCGCTGTCGTGTATCATACCCTATAAATTATATAAATTTTCTGCTGTCGTGTCGTAAAAGCTTAGCCGTCCATCCGTCTTCCCCTTCCAGCCGCCTCCATTCCAATACAATGCGCGCCGCGGTCATCGGCGCAGGTCCGGCTGGATTCTACACAGCGCAAGCACTGCTCCGTCGTTTCCCGCATGCGCACATCGACATTCTCGACGCACTCCCCGTACCATTCGGTCTGGTTCGATACGGTGTCGCCCCGGACCATCCAGCGACAAAGAATGCAACACAAACATTTTCAAACTTTATCCGCGACACCCCAAATGTATCCTTCCTCGGAAACATCCGCGTCGCCGACGACTCCCCCATAACCCCGCCACTACTCTCCACCCTATACAACCTAACCATCCACGCAACCGGCGCCAAATCACCACGAACGCTCCCAATCCCGCTCGCGCCCGCCGTCCACCGCGCGCACGACTTCATCTTCTGGCTCAACGCCCACCCGCACCACGCGCGTCGCGACTGGAAGCAGCTACTATCCGCGCGTCGCGTCGGCATCGTGGGCATGGGAAACGTGTCGCTCGACGTGGCGCGTCTGCTGCTACGCCCCGTGCACGACCTCCGCAACACCGACATATCGCCTTTGGCATTCGACGTTCTGGACGCGACGCGTGTGGAAGAAGTGTGTCTGTTTGGAAGACGCGGTCCGCAGCACGCCGCATGGACCACCGCCGCGCTGCGTGAAATGGTGCACAAGATTCCGCGAGTGGTCACCCGTGTGTCGCGTGCGCTTGTGGAGAGTGATATGCAGCACGATTTGTCCAGGGGGAAAGCTCGCATGTTGAAGTTGTTGCTGCAGCGTGCGACTGATGATGATGGGAGAGGCGTGCGTGAAGGCGATAAGTTGCTTCGATTGAAGTTTTTGCAGGCACCAACCGCGTTTTCGCCGACTCGCGATGGCGTGCAGATGAGTTTGGCTTGTGGGCAACGTGAAACTATTGTGGAGGAGGAGTTTGGAAAGGTCTTTCTCAGTTTGGGCTACGAAGCGGGTGAAGGTCCTGGTATCCGGGTAGGATGGGCAAACGGAAAGGCGCGTGGGATCATCGGAGATAATAAATGGGACGCTGAATCTGTTGTGGCTAGTCTACCGCAACCTTCTGATGCGCCGTGTGGTGGACTCGCAAACTGGCTAATAGAGCAAGGACATGAGTTTGTTACCTGGGAGGGCTGGGAGAGAATAGATGAAGAGGAAAGACGTCGCGGTGCGATGGCTGGAAGAGAGGGTGGAAGAGTTAAGATTGAACAAATATCTGAAATGCTGCAATTAGCGCGCGGGCCTACTCCAATGTCACTACCTAAAAACGCGCAGGATAGCATCAGGGAAAAGAAACCTGCAGAGAATTATCACAAGGATTCAGCACATTTACCTTCCGATATGGGTGCGGAATGAAACAAATGCTTCAACAGTCAGAATGCTACGTCATCATACATAGAACATGCGACACATTAGCTTGGCATGGATCTTTGGAGCGCTTCCCTGACCAAACTCTTCTGGCAGCTGCATATCCTGCGTGGAGGGGCGCACACGGCTTGGTAGTAGGTCTACACGCGGAGGGTTTCGGGCTGACAAATAGCTTCGTCCTCGTACTGCGAGAAGATCAGCGTAGTATACTGCGGGAACGATGGATACACTTCTTGTGCATCGCGCAAACGTGTAACACATATGGTACGTCAGCGCCTGAATAGCATCCGGCTCAAAGCCAATGTCATCCATCAGAACGGTGTAGCGCATCGGTCTGGACGTGCCCTTGATGCCGTTGTGACTGATGAGATAGAAGTCATAGTTTGTGGGGTGCGAAATTTGTTGATCCACAACGGTGCCAGGAATACAATTGCCGGATACATCGCTGAGGTCGTCCGAAATGGGAATGAACCTCGTATGGTGTCCACGCTGCATCACGACAAACGTAATTTTAGGCTTGTACGAATCCATCCCATACTCACTGCCCAGGGGAGCAATCTCTCGGCGAATCTCAGACAGCTCTTCAGTCAACACCTTTGCAAACTGACTGTCTGCGACACCATTACGGTAAATAAGGATGTTGTCAGGCAGGAAGCCTTCACGTTTGCCAAAGTGCTGCAAAAGCTCCGCCATCATAGATCCAAAGTCTGCAATGCCCTCAACTTTCGGGTCCTGCAGACGGAACACACCAGCTTGCCTTCCGCACCGCTTATCCAGACTACCAACAAGCGCTGCCACGGAGGGAGACTCACCTTTTGATTCTGTGCCAGGAGCATGGGACACGGTCGCGCCGACAACCATATAATTGCCGCCCAGTGGGCTGAAATGCTCACCAGGAATACGAGAGTTGACGCCACCGAGTTTGGCATTGATTTTGAGCACTAGATTCAAGCAGTACAGCTCTTTCGGGCTTATGGCGTTGGATGAGACAACACATTGAGTCGGAATTCCCAAGTACGTGTCACCGACATTCTTGATTTGGTTGTAATCACGTGTCGCCGTGTCTTCCTTGATGACAAGAATCATCTGACACTTCTCATTGCTACCCTGTGGAATGTCTGCATTAACTTTTCCAAACAGGTCAATCATACCCTTCTGAAGCAATGGCGTATGGCCGTATTCAAAGCGCGGCTCGGAACAATTGATGCCAACGTTCTGACACACATGCATCACGGCGCGAATGAAACGCTCGACTTCGTAGCTTTTGATGTCCCTTGCGAGCACGAGAACACCCCAATGTGTAAGCGGTGTATCGCACTGATAGAATGTACGGTCCTTGATGCTCCAGGCAAACTCGTTGGTGCCATCATTTGATACATCGAGTTCAACATCTCTGCCGAGCTGGATTTTGGGCGGATTCATGATTCTAGCTGGAATGGAGAGTTTCTCCATATTAACTTTGACTCCAAACGCCTCGAGATAAGTTTGAGTGGATCTATTCACGTCCTCAAGTACAGAGCTAATCTGAGACATGCGACGCAGCGGGCTGCGTGCTCCAATGTTGGCCATGCGCTCCTTCATCTCTGGAGTCATCATGCGACGCCGGCGTTGCGCTGCGACGAAATGGGCCTTTTCCAGAGGGATGTACATGTGTGCAGTTTTGCCGCGCGCAATATCTATAACTGGTAGTTGCGGATATGAAATTGGGAAACCTTGATTGGCAAAGTGATCGCGTACATTGACCATGCGGCCGGAATCCGGGTCTTCAAACTCGAATTCCGCAGCGGATCTTGGTGTGATTCCATGGATCGTAAGCGGCTTGCGTAGGTCGGGAGGGAGATATTGTTGCTCAACTTTGAGACCACGCAGCTCATTATTGAGTCGGCGGATCTGATTTTCAGTGAGGCCATTCGGAAATACGTCGCCAGCTCCATCACGATTATCGCCAGGCTGGCCTAGAATGTCAATGACAAAGTCGAGCACGGTCTGCGCAGTGTAGAATGCGGTGTACGTAACATCAAACGCTAGAAACATGCCAGTGTCATGAGCTTTGAAAGCCTGGTAATAACAAACCCAAGCTTCGCAGCCGTCACCGAGCCTCATTTCACTGAGTTGATCTCCAGAAGGCGGAGTACCAAAGGCTCTCCCAGTGTACACCATATCTCGCATGGGACTGGTACGCAGAACGATATCCAATGCCTGGACGGCATCATGGGGCAGTTGCTGCACTTCCTTGTTCATGTATTTGACAAGTTCGGTCATAGGGACGTCTGCGGCAGCGGTAAACGTGACGTCATACTTGTGATCCAGATCGGGAAGATCAACCGTGAATTTTTTGGAACGCCATCCCGGGTCCACATAGGTATAGGCGTTCTTCCTACCATCATAGGCAATGAGACCATTCTGAAAATCTGCGGCAGAGTGTCCCTCAATATGTTTGATCAGTTTTGTGGCAATCGTAAGCGGAGTGGGTCTCTCATCTGGACCGCCACCACGCCCACCCCTGCCCCTACCGCGACCACGGCCACGGCCACGTCCGCGACCGCCGCGCCCTCCAAAGCCGCCGCCTTCTTCTTCGACGATCTTCTCAATTACGACGTCCCAGTGCTTGATGGACGATTTTAACGCCGACAGATCTGTCGGGAAACAATTCACTTTGACTTCTATCGGACGACCAACGGTGCCGTAGCGACCGGAACGACTGGCTGCTCCTAAACGCTTGAGTTCGCTGGACACCTGCGCCGGCGTCATTCGCGGCTCTGGTGCTGGCGCCGATTGACCGGAACGCGGATCGGGTCGAGCGGCACTGTAACGGCCGCGCGGGGCGGCACCGGGCGGACCGCCGCGTCCGCCATAGCCGCCTCCACCATAGCCTCCTGCGCCACCGTACGCTCCTCCTCCAGGACCGCCGCCACCATAGCCACCGCCACCGCCATAACCACCGCCGCCACCCCCACCGCCGCCGTATCCACCGCCTCCGCCGGAATAACCGCCGTAACCAGACATGATTTATTTAATGTCGCGGATCGTCTCACAGTGCACGGCACTACACCACACGGCAACGCTCTACACTACACTACACTGGACTGTGTTGTGAGATGCAGGCGGGCGCGAACGATTCGCAACGTGGGTTGCGGGTTGAGAGGCGATTTATATAGGGAGGTGTGGTATTGATGTGGCGATACAGGCAAGGCTGCGTTACATAGAGTTGGGCATCAATTGTGCGTGATACTGCCTGGACGGCGTGTGATCGTTGTGGCAGAGTATCCCAAGCGTGCAGTGATGGGAATGATATTATTTTTGGCGGGTTAAATAGCGTGAAATTAATTTTTTAATCGACTGTCAGTAAAATCGGGCGTACGAGCCGCCTCTCATGACGTGTTTCGTTTACTTGAGCGTTATGGTAACTAGTCGTAATCATACCGCGATTGCGCAGGCGCCATTGGTTGGCGCCGCAGTGCGCACTGTCGCTGATTGGCGCATTTCGCGAGCTGAGACGCTCCGAGAGCAAACATGCACGATAGATGCAAACTGGACGGGCCAGATGCAATACAACGCTTACATGTGGCGTTGTCTGCTTTGTGCATTCCACTGAAGCTAGGGCTTTTTGGACCAATCACGCGTGTCCAAGATATCGTTTCCGAGTATCGTTGTGGTACACTTCTATATTAGCGTGACAGTGTACACAATTCATTTGAATTTGCATCATCATATCGTGTGCATCGCAAGCTCTGGAGCAGATGACATTGTCGGGGAATGGCGCACAAGATCTCAACACGACACGCGTCCGACAACAATGGAACCAAGGCACGTGTACGAATAAATTGACGACAAACTACCATCTCATCTGCACTGCACTCGTTAAAAAATAAAATAGACAGGATCACCCAACTCGAGCTCCACCTTCCATCCTCTACGGCGTGACATTTCCCTCCGTAAACGGCCCCACATCAAAGTCTTCCTCCAGACCGCGTCGTATTCGCTTGGAATTGCATCGCATCACAACAAAAGCCACCAACAAGCTGGCCGCCACGCCGCATGCAACCCCGATACCGCCCGCCACCACTTTATCACCCGTCGAACACCCGTTTGTTCCAACCGCCGCTTCCTGTCCACCCGGGCTGCTGTCGCCCAACTGCAGTTCGTTGCACAGCGGCGAGTTGGTCTTGCATTCTTGGCAAAAATCCATGCGAGATTGCACGCTCTTCGCTTGCAGATTTTCCAAATCGCTCAACTTGCATCCCATGCGGGCATCCGTGCACGGCGCCCGTCCCACCGCAATGTCGCGTGCAACGCCTCTGTTCTTCTCGCCCTCGTACCATCGCAATTTAATGTAATCGTCCGATCCTCTCGTCCCCTCGTCATGGTGTACCTCAAAGATGAGCGCAGCACCAAAGTCGGGAATTTCACTCTGTACACCGTCATCCACCACTTCGTCCTCGCGCAACACGGCGAGAAGACTCAATAGCGTCGGATAGTGCGCCGAATACTCCACAAATAGATTGTCGGGTACAGGATTGGATCGACCACTACTGGACGGACGTGTCGGCAACTCGCGCCCATCTGGATTGAGAGTGATCGAACGTGTCTCGGCACGACGCAAAATTTCAGCCATCAGACCTCCAGCAACGCGTTTGCCCGCCGTATCGCTATCGAATTTGTTGGTCTCAACCCAATCGGCCGTTTCCTTGAGCCTCTGGAAATCCTCGCTCGACAGGGGTGGAAGATCGTCCAACGACTCGTCCATCGACTCGTATTTACGCTCCACAATGAGATACCGGTCATAAATATTCACAGCGGTCTCCAGCGAATCGGTAGAGTTGGGGTCGATCATCTTCGCAAGGGGTATTAGAAAAGGATCGTCTTCACTCTTGCGTTGTAGAAAGGCGTCGGATCGGAACCAAGCGTTCACATCGTCATGAAAGCGGGAACAAAGCGCATAGCCGCGTAGACGCCAATCGCGCGGATGCTCGTTAAGCACAAGGGTGGGTAACAATAGATCAGGGTACAATCCGTTGAGAAATGCACGCGAACTGAGCAACGTCCGCGGAAAATTGGAACTAAAGGCGGCCACGTCGGCCAATTGTGGCTCGTCGGGAATATCACGAATACGACTTGTGTTGCGCGCTATGTATTCATCACGCATAAAAGAGCCGAGGCTTTGGAGTTGCTCGACACCCTCCGGTAAAAGGCCCACACGTCCGCCAGCGCCGGGGCGCGAGCTTCGTTGTAACGGGTTGCGCGCTCCGTGGCGATGCACGACCTGTACTTGAATGATCTCGGCGGCGATAGGGTGCGCGAGGAGGAGGAGGAGGAGCAAGAAGGCGTTGAGAGGGACGGCCATGGGGCGGCGGTGATAGTGACGTACGGGTAGAAGTGGGTTGTGTGGCGATGATTTGGTGCGAGGTGTCGAGATGTCGGACTTGACACACGAGTGCGTCTTGGCTGAGCTCTTTCGACTCGGGAATCAAGTATGTCGGAGTGCAGTGTACTGTACGCGGATTGGCGGTATGATATGACGCCCAATTCGGGACAGTGGACAGCAAATTGACGAGCACATAGGCGTGTTGTGTGAGGTGTGGCGGATTTTCAAAGCGAAATTTATTGGACAGCTATGGTGGCGTAGATCACGAGTCGCTTGGCCGGTAGAGATGAATTGGTCTTCTCGAGATGGCCTTTCAGGGGCGGACAGTGTGAACCATTGGTTGTACGCGGCGTGTCCGTCGTAGCCGATTCATCAATCAGTGAGTTGCGTCTGTGGTCGTGATTCACGACGCGCGAAACAGCTTGTGATTTTTAGAAAATTTAACGTCGACGTGCAACTTGAGACGCAGACACGTGTTTGTGTATTGTTTGCGCTGTACCACGACAGATGATAGATGGATACTGTAAGGAAACCAAATGCAAATTGCGCGAGGAGCTGCACACGTGTTTGGAAATGATAAAAGTTTTGAAAATTTTGGGCAAAGTGTAATTTTGGATTCTGCTCGGTGAGTGATGAATTGCGGATACACTGTATGTACTGGTAGAGGGCAGAGATAATGGGAGGGTGGCTCGCAAGGCTGACGGCGGACGTAGCGGGGATGGTAGCAGTTGATTTTTCTGCGTCGGCTAAAAGTCGTGAGACGGGCTCGGCGAGTGATTTCCCATGGTGCATAAAAAACATTTTCACAGGGCCGAAACGTGAACAAACGGGCAACAATGGGAGCGGAATACAGACAGTAAATGAGAAAGTAGAAAAGCGCAAATGTATACACGCGCCGTGGGCGAGAAGATATATGCGGTTTAGGGTTTGAAAGAGTGATGGCAAGAGATTCCACTCGTTGCCGCGGCAGACTGGAATGGTAGCACACGCAACGTTATGTTTGCAGGCTCAACGTCAATGCGCATGCTGGAAGCGGTTGCACGGGCCTCAATAATGAATGGATGATTGATCTCGACTCGAGCGTATGTCGAAACCATGCGCGTCTCGTCTTGTCGCGACGGAGCGCAGTGCAATTGAACGCGCCAATTTACACCTGAAAGGCGCATGGGTGACGTCCTCGGCAGTGCGCGGCATTGGCTGATGTAATTGTGCCGAAATGGGTCTGGTACGGGTCGGGTCAGGTCGGGGTGACACAGTGCAGCGTTGCGTGTGCGGCGCGGCGCGGCGCGGCTCGGTTGCGTTCGGCGGCACGCTGCCATGGGCGGCGGCGCGGCGATCGATGACTCGATAGATTTAGATTGTAATCCTGCGAGGATAACGCACAGCACTGTAACATATGATCGTAGGCACAAATTTCGTTGGCCCATTCAACACGTTTCCATCCGTGTCTCAACGCCAATCAAATGCGCAGTGTGGGAAAGCCGAATACAACTAAACTTGTACCGCGTATCGTGCATCCGTCCCTCGAGCTTGCAATCCACCACCCGCCGCTTCTCAAATCTCTCCCATGCTGTCGAAATGCACCTCGCCACCAATCTCGTCTTGCTCGCTCTCGTCTCCGCCGTCGCCGCCTTCAATGAGCTCAAGGGCGCTTCCTACCTAGGATGTGTCCTTCTGGAGGACCCCTATATCATTCCAGACCGCTTCCGCAGCTCGGGCTATTCCGGCATTGCCATGGATTATCTCGCCCAGCTCCAGAGTAATCTCGCCTTTGAAATGCGCTACACGCCGTGGAACGACAGCTGGTCCCAATTTATCGAGCACATGTCCCAATGTGACCCCGCTCCCGATGCCCCGCGCAACAAATGCGTCTGCGATATCGGTATCGGCTCCTTCACCGTCACCAATGAACGCGTCAATAAGGTCAATTTCATCTGGCCCTTCAGTAACGAGGATCATCGCATGGTCTCTCGCAAATCAGACTTGCGTCTCAACGAGTCTCAGGAAACTTGGTTTGTCTTCAAGACCTTTTCCTGGCAAGTATGGCTCACAATCATGGCTGGCATCGTCCTTCATGCTGTGGGTACCGTGTTTTTCGGTCCATTTCATGCCCCCGGCTCCCGCTCAACCGATACCCATCTATGGTATGATTCCTTTTCCTTTACCAGTCTCATCTGGAAGCTCAAACGATTGCCCGCCGCCATTATGTGTGCCTATGCTCATCTCTTAGGCAATCCGCTCGGAGAGCGTCGTCAAGGCACTCCCTCGTTTCATAAAACTGCCTGGCTCGTTCTCGGCATTACTACAGGCCTCTTCCTTCTCACCATATACGAAGCCAGTCTTACCGTACTGCTTTTCGAAAGTACCAAAGAATCGCCCTTCCGCACCCTTCGAGACTTTACCGATTGCGCCCTATCCCCGGAGCGTGTCGTCATGATCCGCGGCGGAGCTTCGCAGAGCTTTTGGAACAATGCCGTCAATACCTCCGAAATCTGGCAGAAATGCGGCCACGGTCCCGTCGGTATGACCGTTTCAAATCTAGAGGAAGGCTTCCGCTTTGTCGAAGACAACAAGGCAGATTACTTCTTCTCCCTCGGCGGCGGCGTCCTTTTCCGAGCGCACAGAAGTTGTGATACATTTGCTCCCGTTGGTGAACCCTTCTTCTCCACCGCAGTTGCCTTTGTTCTGCCCAAGCAAGCAAACGAGACAATGCTGGAAATCATGTCCACCGAGACACGTATCTTGCGTGAGGAGGACGAGTACGCGTCGGCTAGCTTGCTCGCCGCCAGAAATTCATGTGATGCCGTTGTAGAAGCAAAGATTACCTTTGGAAAACTGTGGGCCTTTTTCGTGCTGTACATAGTGTCTTGGGCGTCGCTTCTTGCTTTCCGTTTCGTGTTCTTGTGGCGAAGAAGAGAACAACATCTGCCGCCTAAAGAGCGTACCGATAGTAGTCTTGACTCGTGCGATTCCCATGTCATTGTGATGGATGCACGTGCCAAGTCGGCACATTCGCTCGCTCTGCAGCAGTCCAAGGGCGCTTTTGAAGACTTTTCATCCGGCAATATGCCGTCAATTGCGCCCAAGCTTTCAATACACGGTCGACGAAATCTGGAGGCGACGTTGCCTAGAGTGTCTTCTAGAGAAATTTCCGGTGTTACATCGTCGGATATTGCTGGTTTGGATGCTCATGATGCTTATTCACCGCCAACATCGCGCCTATAAGAGTGGAACTGAAGCGTTTGATGACCAGCAAAACTGTACATTGGATAATTTTTGATATGTAACATAACAGTAGACGACGGACTAGTTGACAGTAAAGCACGCGTGACCTGCTTGTTTGATAGAAAACGTTGAAGCAAACTGTACAGGTATGTGCTCAACGAATGTTTCATGTCGACCGCGATTATTGATGACGAGGATTTCATTTGCTTGTTTACTAACATTGTTCAAAAAACGTTCTACGGCGTGAGACGTTGCGGATCGCGTGGAAACAGCGAACACTCGCGAATATTCTCCACGCCAAGGTACAGCATCACGACTCTCTCCAGACCGACACCAGCGCCGCCGTGAGGCGGAGCGCCAAAGCGGAAGGCATCGACATAGTCCTTAATCGTGGAGATACCGTCCTCGCCCAGCATCGCTGTGGCGCGCGCAATGAGCATGTCAACGTCGTGAATTCTCTGCGCGCCCGAAACGATTTCCTCGCCCCTCATAAACAGATCATACGAGTTGGAGTAGTTGGGATCGAGCGGATCGACCATCGTATAGAACGGGCGAATAGCGGACGGGAAATGTGTGAGCATGAAAAAATCGGTATCATATTTGTCACGCACCAACCGTCCCAACATCTTTTCCTTCTCTGTATTCAAATCTTCATGGTCGCCAATTTCGACACCCGCCTCCCTCAGCAGAGCGATGGCCTCCGGCCACTTGAGGCGCAAATTCTTCCGACCAGAGTAGTGTTTAAACTTTGGCACATTCCATTTGGTGCGCACCGTCTGCAGTTCCTTTGCAAAGCGCTGCTCCAAACCGTCGAAAATACTGCTAAACAAGCCGTCCAGCACGTCCAGAATCTCGCTGTAATGCTCAAAGATCTCCATCTCCAGATCCAAACCAGTAAACTCGCACAAATGACGATGGGTACTACTCTTCTCCGCTCTGAACACGGGGCCGATTTCGAACACGCGTTGAAAATCGCCACACATCACCATTTGCTTGTACAACTGCGGACTCTGCGCGAGACACGCTTTACGACCAAAGTAGGACAGTTCAAACACGTCGGCGCCGCCCTCCGAGGCGCCCGCGATCAGTTTTGGCGAGTGGATTTCCGTGAAGGACTGCGCGTACAGATACTCGCGGAACAGCTGGCAGACGGCGCTCTGTAGACGCATTAAACTGGCGTGAGGCGGGGCGCGTAGATCGACGATACGCGCATCGAGGCGAGTATCACGGGTGACTCGCGGACGCGTCTGTGCGTTGGTGTCTTCTTGTGATGGAGTGTCCTCGGAGGGCCGCGCTGCATCGTCGAGCGTCATCGGTAATTTGTCGTCCGCTCGTGACACAATGTACATGCGTGTCGCCATGAGCTCAATGGTGTGTATAGAACATTTCTCTACACGACCGCCCTCCGGGGTGCGAAGCGCTGCTTGGACGTCGATGATACTTTCGGTGGTGAGGTTCTTCTTGGCCCATTTGAGAAAGTCCTTGCCCTCCACTATGGTCTGCACGGTGTCGAGGGCGCGACGTAGGGTGAGAAAACCGACTTGACTTGTGAAGACAGCGGTGTGTACACGGGCTCTGATCCACACGGAATCGCCGATGTTGTGGTTTTCGAGTTGGGCAATTGGGATGAAGGTGCGTCCAGAGCCCTGAGGAGGGCATTTGCTCTGGATGACTTTGTAGGTTCCGTAAGCGGATGAGGGCTCATCGGACACGGTGAGATATTCAATGCCCTGAACGAGTAGTTGGGCATCGGCGAGTTGTTTGGCTGCTTGCACATTTGCTGCTTTTCGGGCGGCTTTTTCGCGCTTGGCCGCTTCTTTCTGGGCCTTTTTGAGCTGCTTGAGTTGTTGCTTCTCTTCTTCAGTCATCTGTGCGCGACTGCGGGCAGGCGGATTTGTGGATGGATCGAGCTGCATTTTGGATGCGATTTGACGACAATGGCGGGTGCGTACGACGCGAGCGGTCGATGACAACGGTCGATAGGTTGGTATCGAATGGACAAGGTCGATGGATGACGAGTACACGTGGACGAGGGGAATACGTGTAATGGATACACCAATGATGGAAGTGTACATGCGAACAGAGTGGTAGTAGTGTATGGCAGAGAGATGCACGTGTACGAGATAAGTCCTAGAAAAGGAGATTTATAACGGGAGAAATGTCGGTCACAAGAAATTGGCAACGCCGTGAAACGCATTTGCAATGAAAGTGGCAACAGCTATCAAGTCGACGCTTTGGTTATCGGAAAACCGAAGCATATTGGCCCATTCTTACAGTGATTCATGCCGAACGTGTAGGCCATGCGTCGGACGGCACTGCACTGAGGTGAGCTCCGCATTGAAATAGCAACAATGCAAACTTTACCCCATCATAAAACAAGCGCGAGAAGGCGTGCGCACTTTTCACGTCCAAATTCAACCCAGCGCGTGCATGTCGCTTTTCATAACTTGATTTCGTAAATACCCCAGCCAAACGTCACTGCCTTTATATATATATGCGGCACAAACACACGCAACTCAGCCTTCGCAGCCCCATAGACCTCTCGTATCTCCTCGTCATGCAGCCCAAAAGCACACTATCGCAACCGGTGGCCGAAGCGCTCGCGCGCGTGCAGAGCGACTCTCTCACCGACATTGAGCGTCGCGTGCGCGAGCACGCGGAGAAGACGTACGCCACGGTGAAGAAACAACGTCGCGCCGTGCTTCTGGACCGTGCGCAACGCGCCGCTTCCGCGCCGCTCGACGAACGCACCGTCCGTGGCCAGACCAACCAGGCGTGCGCCGAGGCGTCGCGCGCGAAGAAGGAGAGCGTGTTGGAGCGCATGCGCTATGAAATGAAGGTGCTTGCCAATGATCGACGTCTGTTCCTCGATGAAATTGTGCGACTTGTAGACGAATGTGCCGTGCTTCGACAGCAATTGCACGATCGATCCGCACACGACGCCTATCTGGTTTCCCTCCCACAGCCGTTCACGCCGCTCAGCGTCGTGGAGGAACTCGAGCATGTAGAGATGAAGCGCAGGTATGAAGAAATGGAGTCGGTGCGTTTGATGAAGAGACAACGTTGTGATGTGATGGATGCAAAGCTTTCGTTGCTTGCGGTGCCGGATCATTTCGATGACGATCAGGTGGGTGCTGATCACGATGTGCATGTGCAAGATGAAGTGTGGTCAGCGCTCAAGCCGTCGCGACCGTCGTCCTTTTCGGCGAATAATCACAAAGATGAATTCGCTCCGGCGGGTTAACAAATTACAATTGGCTTGTTCTCTGCTTCAACCGCGAGGCGTCCACATGCCATATGTTGTTTTAGTTGTCGCTTAGACTTTTTTAATCTGCAGATATCTGGTTTCTCTCAATTCCACACGTGATCTGCAATTGAGATTCCTAATCTTCTTCTTCTACTGAATGATCCTCTGTGGGCTGGGGGCTTAGTTCTATCTTCTTAATAGGCCGGGCTTCAACACATCTCGTGCTTCTAGTGTATATTAACTGAGTTAAAGGCACATGGCTCCGACACACATCGCTTGTGAGTACTACAAGCTCACTATACACCACATTTGACTGCGTACCAAAAGATCCATGGCCCGTCCGCAAAGCGGGCGGTGCGCTAGAAATGATGAGCATACTTGACAATACGAGCGATTACTTCTGATTCCACTTGGGGCGAATCCGCATTTTTGGCATTTCACGATTAATTATCTTGATGCCTACTGATGACGAACACGAATCACAACGTCCACAATCCAGTGCTCCTGAGCTACCGCACGTGATACATACATCCGTACGATATTTGCGCCTGCGAGCAGGTTGTGGCGGACATTTCTCTTCAGTGGAACTACTGCATACAGACGACGGCGGACTCGTAGCCAACTTGGTGTCAGTGCTTTGAGCTTGAGGAATAGGAGGAAGAAGAAGTTTGCCTACAGCAAGAGCACGAACTGCTAGAGCTGGAGCAAGAACTAGTACACACCTTCGACTGCGATTTGCATTCTGAACAATTACAAGAGGATGATGACGATGTTGTAGATTCGTCGTACACTGAGCACCCGTCCACCTCGCAAACCGTTTTCTTTTCAGAAACGCACACACTCTTTTTCGACGGCTTACAGCACGTCTTGTAGCACCCCTTACCACAAGACAGAGTAATTGCTGACGGTGCAGACTCTTCACACGTTCCACAAGTGGATGACGACGATACCGATTCACTGGCCGGCACGCAGCATGTAGTCTTGTGCGTACTGATGCGGCACGATGTTGGTGCTACAGTGCTGGGAATCGTCGTCTTCTTGCGACTCGTGTGGCAGCTTGTTGCCGCCTTGGATGAGTGGCGACTGGTGGCCACCTTGGTAGAAGCCGCCTTGGACGTCTTCTTGGAAGAGTGGTGCGTGGACGGTGGCTTGGTAGAGGGGACTTTCGAGTGATGACTGCTCGGTCGGCACGATTTCGATGTAGTATGCTTGCTGGGAGACTTGGATGACGGTGCCTTGGTGGATGGCGCCTTTGATGACGGTGCTTTAGACGACGGTGCCTTTGACGGGGCTGAATCGCTCTTACACGGGGTGCAAGGCTGTTCTGAGGCTGGTTTGCATTCGACTGGAGCGCATGGGTTATACTCGGCACCGTTCGCATCATGCACAGTCACTTTCACATTGGGCGCACAACCTGAGACGTACGGCGTATACGCATTCCAGCCGTAACCACCGCCGGGGTTGATGTTGATCCTAACCAGGTTGCCAGACGGGTATGCGGCTGATGTGTACGGCGCATAGGGCGTTGGGCAAGCGGGTGGGCATGCAGGCGGACAGACCGGCGGGCAAACAGGTGGTGGCGGGCATGGAGGAGGACAAGGAGGACAGGCAGGTGGACAGGGTGGCGGGCATGGAGGACAGGGCGGCGGGCATGGGGGCGGACACTCGGGTGGTGGTGGGCACTCCGGTGGGGGCGGACACTCGGGTGGTGGTGGGCACTCCGGTGGAGGGGGACACTCCGGCGGCGGTGGGCACTCCGGCGGTGGCGGGCACGGCTCACAGGGGTCGCAAGGGTCACATGGGGGTGGGCACTCCGGAGGGGGACACTCCGGTGGAGGAGGGCACTCTGGCGGTGAGCACGGATCGCATGGGTCACAGGGTTCACAAACCTTTTCAGATTTAACCTCTGTTGGTGGTGGGCATGGCTTGCACACTTTCTTGGGCTTGCATTTGCGAATAACGACCACATGATCGCAGCAGCGCAGAGCGGAATCGATGCACTTTGCTATAGTCGACCACTTGCTACCGCCCATGCCCTCGCCAATCTTGCCGTATGCGATGCGGAGACCGCTAAACTTTGCACAGATACATTTGAAAGCCTTGTAGAGAGCTGTTAGATCTACGTGTTCACGATCGTTGCAGCAGTGGAGAATGACGGCCTGGATGGTCATGAACATGTGGCCGTTGGTGCCGGGCTGGCTGGGACCGAGACGGATGTTGCCGAGTTGTGCGGTTTTACCGCAGACGGGCTCAACGATGATGTCTGTTTTTCCGCAGCGAGCATAGTGGTGCAAATCGCCGTACACGAGCTTCATGGCGCGAGAGAATGATGGAGTTTGCGAGGAAGGATGAGAGGGGAATGTCCGAAGAGAGTGGTGAGCATGCGCGGGAGGGGTCGCGTCGTGGGCTGGGGGGTGGGCGGGCGACGAGGGATGAAAGGTCGCAACGAGGTCTGGAGGATGATGATGATCAAGTCAACAAGTGCTGTTTGCTGCGGTGCGGTGGCGGCGATGAGCGGAGTGGTCGGTGACTGTTTTAGGTTCTTAACGGTTAGCAGAAGGTGTGGGAGAGTGTTGGCTGCTACTGCTGCAGCGCTGGGCGGGGGACCTCTTGGCAGGGGCGAACGGAGGCTAGACTATGGGCCTGTGCGATGGATGTGGTGATGATTAAAAAATAAGAGAAAAAGTGGATGCGTGACAGCTGCATGCAGTGCAGGAGCGGTGTTTTCAGGGTGGAACTGGGAATCCAGATCATGGATGACATGTCACATCTCAACTGCTGCAGCTTTTCTCAATGGACACTGCGCACGACTGTCGTGACTTTGATGCCCCTCCTGTGGCGCAGCCGCTGCCGCCTCTACAGTGCTATGCGAGCGCGCGGCCCGACGCGACCCGACCCGGTACGGTACGGCCCAACGCCGACGACGCGCCCCCCCCCCTCCCACCACGCTGCTGCGCTAGCGGCGGCGCATTGCAATGCTCCGCACCGCACACAGCAACATACACTGTGCTGTGTTGTTGTTGTACAAGTGGCGACAAGTCATATTTAGTGATTACTTTTGCAACTGACAGGCCATATGCAACGGTCGCTTGGCGTCGGACCGCGTCGGGCCAGGCCGGCCCGGGCCGCACAACGCAGCGCGCGCGCAGGGGTCATCTGGCCAAGCGATGACTTTGCTGCGCTGTGCGCTTGGCAGCGCCGCTACACTGCCAGACAGGCGTGCACTGCAGCGTAACGTGCATCAGAGGTGCACAAGCGTGTGCGCACGCTAGGCTGCATAGTTTTAGCGACGCCGATTTGTTGTGCACCAAGATGCGCGGCCGCGCACGCCGCAATGTAATGGGTGTCAACCCTAATGCTTAATGCCCGACTCGCAGACGAGCGTATGGGCTGCGTCCAGTGAGGGAAAGAGTAAACCCTCCGCTACAGTATGTTATCGAATGTGTGCATGCAAAGTACAGCGCAGCATTGTATTGCATGGTAATGCATTGCATCGCCTGGGTGAACGGTCACATATGTTTTCACGCCGTACAGTCTCCTGGCAGCATGGATGAAATTTGCATGAAATCCAATGAGTGCCACACGAACGGTACACGTCGCATACAACCGTTGGACGCTATTTGGTAATATGTGTGACACGTCGCACGTTGGATTCAAACGACAAATGACATCACTCGCTGTACGCAATAATATCGTCCAAAAATCGATCGTCCAATCAAACCGTTTGCTCCCCGACGATGATTGGTTGTTTGATCACCTTCACCAATGCGCCGTATCTTCTTACAGTCGCCGCCAGTGCAACGCTCTGTCCCATGCATGACAGCGCACGATGCTTTGGTCCATCCGTTTTATCAAGGGAGCACTAGTCGAGTTGTAGCGGTCCACCAACAAGTCACGCCTCCACTTTGATTTCAACCCAACCCTCCAGCACTTGAACCTTCCCAAACATGATACCCATCTCATGTATCATTACATTGCAATGCATTGCTTTGCATCGCCTCGCCTCGCACCGCCCATGCGCCGCAACGCCCCCATCACTTTTATTGCGCGCCCTTCCACACACATCACAACTCTACACACCGCGCACGCTGCTTTCCACCCGCCTTTTCAACCTGACGAATCCATGCGCCTCGCCTCCGCCCCATACAATGCATTGCTAGCCATAGTCGTCTCGGCTCACTCGAGCTCACAAGAAACTGTCAATAATAGAGCTGGAGCCTCGACGCGCTGCGCTGTCGCACAGCGCATGCATCCCATCCTCCACCGTCAACATTGTCGTTGGTCAATCTCTTCCAACGCGTTCAATATTGCTTCAATTCGCCATTCATCTCTTCACGCGTTGGCGACTGCGCCCACACAAGCGCCATCATGTCATAAGCCGCTATTTATATGAGTGCATACACTGCACCGCTGTGCACTCCGCGCGCATGTGATTCGTGTCCACATTTGAATTGGCACCGTCGCCAGACACTCGTGTCGCCGTTGCGCTGCGCTGCGCAATACTATGCTGCGCTGCGTGTGCATGCGTTTGAGCATCATTTAAAAACGTCCTCTCACGCACCGTCCAGACGTAATGGAAACATCTAGAAATGAGCAGCCTACTTTACGCGTACCTCATCACAACCTTGTTGTTGGCGACATCAACCCATTTATCGTCGTTGGTTACTGTACTGTACAAGTGCTTCAACGGATGGCACACTTGTTCGCCGTGCGCCGCCACAGTAATCGTAACCGCCTCCGTCACCACCGCTACCACCGTAGCAATCGCACCACCGCCAACAGCGCCTATCGCACGCAGCCACATGCCATGCATGTGCTTTAGAACCACGACACACATTTTGCCACTCATTGCAATTTCTCTTCCGTAAGCCGGTAAAATACGTACATGCAGTGCGCACGCATGGAATCCAATCGACTTGTTGCGCATTGGTGCTGACGTGACGCCAACATCCGACAATGAATGGTGTGTCCGTTAATGCGAGATTGATTCGAAATTGCATGCAGCCCATCAAAGAGCGTGAAGCACGCTTTGCATCCAGTCGAGTCGTCAAGGATGTATCATCGCAGGATGGGCCGTTGGGCGAGAGAAAAACATGCGTGTGTTGACGCGCGGCTCGGCTCGGCTCGGCTATATAAAGTGGGACAAAGCGCGATCAAGTTTGGTGCGCAGAAACGGGCGCGGCGGGGAGAGACAATCGACGTTGCAAGTTGATCGCACTTGATTGGGACATTGTGTCCAGGGGCGCAATAGCAAGCAAGGAAAGCATGGGACAGTGAAAGGTTGCGCTGTAAATGAGCGGCTACTTACAGTACAGGTGTAGCACGTACACCTAGGGTAAGCGCAAGCTGGCCGGCCGTTGAGCGGTTACGTGCTCAAAGGCGCACAGCAATGTCGTGATTGGTTGAAGAAACGTACAGTTATCTTCATACAGATATTTTAATTTCCACTGTTTCTTATTATTCCGATCTCCACTGTACTCAAGCTCGCAACTCGCCTCGCCATTGCAAGTTTGCTACCCTCTCCGTCCAAACTCAATTTCTCCATCGCTTATCCACACACTTAAATCATTATGCCGCCCTACATCACATATCTTACATATCGCTCCATGCACCACCACCACTCCCTACTCCCGACACTTCCCCCCGCACCTTTCCGCGATGGCAAGCGCCATCCTCAAGACCATATCGCGCGAGCCACCGCTCCTCCGCTGGCTACATACCCACGATCCCGACCGTCAGATAACCGTTGAACTACTGCGTTCCTCCGCCACCTACGTCACACGCGTTCCCTCCACAGAGTCCTCCTGCCAACATGTGACCCCGACACTGTCCATTCTCGTCCCAATGTATCGTCGTAAGCACTTTATCCTCGGCCAACTATATGGCCCTATGTCGCCCAATTCCATCGCGCTCAATATGCTCTCCCATGTCGGCTACACAGACCCGCCTATCCCGACCGTGCGCCGCTTCGTTGTCGACCTCTCCTGTCAGCGTTCGATGCAGTTTATCGAGTACGAATGGTTCTCCGACGGCAATCTCTGCGTATCGATGCACCACATAGCCGAGGACGGCGCTTATGAAGGCGAATCCATTCTACTCGCGACACCCACCCCAGCTCCAAATCCAGACGTACCGCTCACGCCCTTCATTCAGCCCAACGACACCGTTCCGCAATCGCCCACTCACGTTATCATGCGCATGTCCTTCAGCGAACGTCCAAATTGTCCCGCTTGCACCGTCAAGCGTGTCCAATGTCTGTGTCCACCCGAGATGCGCGCACCGCACACCAGCTCGCCGCTGTGGGAATCCACGCTCAATTCCGCTCCGAGTTGGGAATCGTGGCTCACCCAATTCGCCGCCAATCGCTGCGGTCCTACGATGATCAATATCAACTATACGCTGGAGACGCCCGACGGCCCGTATATGGGATCCAAAACCATTGCGCTGGAGCAGAGATGCGAGGTCGGTGTGGACATCAACTCTTCTACCGGAAAATTACTCGTTACTATGTTTATTCAGTCCGCGGCTGCACTGCTGTCGCAACCGCGCACCGACACAGCGGCGGCAGGCTCAACGGATGCGCAGCAAGGCGCTACGCTGGCCAATGAAATTTCAGAGGAGGAGGAAGATTGGCTGCAGCCCAAGACATCACTATTGGACGAGGACGTTTTGCAAAATTGCGAGGTAGACGCGGCGCAGTTTGTGGAAAGCGGCGTGGACGGCGATGGCATCAAGTTTGCGCAGGATGCGTCTCTTGCGTCGGCATCGATTGTGCCGGCGTCGCCGTCGGTGGAGAAGAGGAAATGCGAGTCGAGTAAGACGCTGGTGCAACCGCTCAAGTCAGCGATCGAGAAGGGGGGCGTCTATCGCGAATGCGGCGATGGATCGCCATTGCGGGCGACCAATAGGAGACGAAAGAATGGGCAGCGGGATAAAGTGTTTGTTTGTGAATGCGGTCGCGTATTTAATCATCGCGGACATTACAACGAGCATCGTCTTTGCGTGCACGAAAGGGTTCGTCAACATAAATGTACATTTGCGAATTGTCAAAGGTAAGCAGAGAGTCAATTGATGCGCATGAGTCTATCTCGGAGGTCACTACTGACAGCAATTGATTTGGATCGTACAGTGCGTTCTTCAAGAGATCTGATAGGGACAGACACATGCGCTCCAAGCACGACTTTACAGCAGTGATTTGCTCCAAATGCGACGCGACGTTTGCGTGTAAGCCAGAGTTGGAATCGCACATGAGAGAGTCGCATCGCGACGGCCGAGCACACGCTTGCAGCGCTTGTAGTGCCAGATACGCCAGTGCCTCCGGTCTCAGGTTGCACATGCAAAAGTGCCAGGCCAGAACATAGCATCACTGCACCCCCCCTATTTATTTTCTAACATTGCACAGCACAGCTCGCTATCCATCGCAAGCCC
This sequence comes from Asparagopsis taxiformis, assembly GCA_030407315.1. Taxonomy (NCBI): domain Eukaryota; phylum Rhodophyta; class Florideophyceae; order Bonnemaisoniales; family Bonnemaisoniaceae; genus Asparagopsis; species Asparagopsis taxiformis. Next base: position 92,027 of record JALQPE010000932.1, read on the forward strand.
AATACTCGCCAACGGATCGCCATTTCCGATCTCGCCTCGTTGACGCAGCAAAATGGTGAGCGCTTCATGCTCATCTTTTTCAACACCTTTGCCCTGCGCCAGACATCGCGCCTGCGCCTCCAATGCTCGCCGACATGCTTCCGAGTCCATCGAGTCATTGCCCGCGTTGGGCGTGATGTCCGCCGCTCGCTTGAAACACTCGTACGCTTCCTTGAAATGACCCAGCTGTTCATAATTCAAGCCAAGATTGTAAAGAGCTTTAGGGTACGGCCCGTTTCGCACTTTGACATACGATTCCATTTCCGTTCGTTGAAGAGCCATTCGCTTTTCCGCGTCCGTCTCAAACGACCGCTGTACCGCTACGAGTAGTCCATAGTTTTCATGCAGCATCTCTCGCTCCGGAACCACTCCGCCGTTGTAGCCAGAGTCGTCGTTGTACGCGAGCATCGCATTGTCATAATTGTCTTTCGCAACATTCAACGCGCGCAGTGCTTCCTGTCGACTCAACCCCGCATCCTGTGCACGTCGAAGTGCTATATTTCCGCGCAATTGAAACCCATGACCAATTTGCTCCGTTTCGCACCGTTCCATCCGAATCGTCTGTGCCCTCCTTGCATATTCCTCCGCTTCATCAAATTTGTGCAGTCTCGCTTCCACAATGGCTAAATGATGGTATGCGCTTGCAATAGCACGCGCGTCTTTTTCTTCTCTGTACAATTCCTTTGCATCCTCGTGATATTTTCTCGCCAACTCGAAATCCTCCTCTCGCGCTGCCAACAATCCCATATTGTGCAGCGTTCTCGACCGCTCCAACCGCTGGCTCAACTCCATCGCCTTGTTGTAATGCATCCTCGCCTTTGCATAATCCCGCTTGTTCATGGCACACCATCCCAGCTCATGTTCTGTCACAGCCAAAGCACTCTTATTTCCACACTCTTCCCAGATCTTTTTCGTCCGCTTAAACCACATCCCCGCCTCATTCAACTGATTCAGTCGATTGTGTCCCAACAACATACCGTAAATGTGGTATGTGCGAGGAATGTCAAGTCGGTACACTGCGTTCGAAGCATGAATATCTTTCAAGCTATTGAAAGTCCCAATCTTTTCCACCGTTTTCCTGCACAGAGCATACCGTTGTGCAATATCATTCTTTGACGCCAAATACCAGTACAATGGTAATAGTATTCCATAAAACGGCTGCTTCTCTTCGAGTGCATATTTCATCACTCGTTTCAAGTTCCAAAAATCAATTTCCGTCATGAGCACTCCTATGTCATGTCGGTCTTTGTCTGAGTGTCGCAATAAATCATACAGTTCCAATGCTCTCTTCCAATATGCTACATGCATTGGTTTTAGCAAGGGTCGCAGAATCGAATCCTTACCCATGCTTTCAAATGTTAACATTCGTTGATTAGAAAGCGATTCGATGTTGCCACGAGACGTGGCAGACATCATCACTGCAAACTTCTTAATCAACAGGATGGACAGACACGCGTGAATTCGCCATGCCTTCTCGTTTCGCTGTTTTCGTACACGCTCATGTACCGTCAACAATCCCCATCTGACCGCCATGTCGAGGGCTGAGTTCCAAGCTGCTCGGTCAAAATTCAAAACACTATATACATCTTCCTCCAACGCATCGGCATAATGCTGCAAACCCTCGGCAGAAACGGATCCTTTGAAAGGTGCCAAAAACAATAGCGCTTTCTGTTGCGCTGGTGATAAAAGACTGAATGAATACTCCAATCCACTCATAACGCTAATAGACGTTGAGTTTGCGAGATAGCTCTGCAGGTTCTCGTACAAATTTTCCGAATGCGGCATGTTCGCCATGTCGCCAGCTTTAAACGAGCCGACGACAAGGTTTATAACAAGTGGGTTTCCAGCGTACAAATCCAACATTGGGTATGAATAAAGCGCAGCATATTTTGGGGCGCTTCCCTTATCATCCACTTCCAGTATTTGCTTGACGAGTACTTCCGACCATTTTCTGCTGAGGTTGGGGACGAGCTTCGCGGGGTATTTGCCAACAATGGTCGCAAGGTCCAGTTTGTTTGATTTGTTCTTAATGTATCTCATGAGTGCGCTCTCTGCATGGCTTCCACGAGATCCAATCAGGACAATAGTACTTCCACCCTGCAAATCTGCCAGCCACTGAGCGATTTCTTCTTGCGTTCTTGCCTTTGCGTTGAGCGGCTGCTTCGGTTTACTATTGTCATCAGAATCAGTATCACACTCGCTCCCACACTGAGATGATACTGATTCAAACGCAACTTCCGATACAGCTCCTGATTCTTGCATACAAATTTTTTCAGCACCGTCAATGACAACAACATAGCAGTTGGAGTGCAGATGTTCTGTGACACGACGGCGAATCTCTGCCCCCTGACGATCAGTCTGTTGTGTCGGATCATAGTTCTGTACATCAAAAAGTTGGCGATATATATGCCATATAATGTTATTGAGCGAAAAGGGCTTTTCATCCATCCGGAAAACAAACTTGTCCTTCACAAGTCCTGATACACACCACCACCAAGACACGTATGTGAGGAAAGCGGTTTTTCCACATCCCATCATTCCATACAGCAAAATGATGTTGTCCACACGATCGTTTGAAAACACTTTGCACTCCAGCATACGAAGGTCACGATCTCTGCCGATAAATGTACGCAGATCCACAGCTTCATACATGATGAGATTCTTGCGCTTGGTATACTGCTCGAAATCTTTCCAAATGGCCGTCTTCTCCTCAATAGAATCTGCTCGCTGGGCGGCTTGTTCCCACGTGCATCGAACAAAGTGACCAGCATGAGAGCCGGATGGGGGTGTGCGTTCAAATAACTGTGGAATCCACCAGTCCTGCCGTTGAATGGTACGTAGGACACCAACACGGTCGGGATCCTGAGCCATAATACGACGGGCATGTCGAGTGGCACTGCTGACAGTCATCGGTGCTGTTGGGTCGAGCATTGCAGAGTAAAACTCTCGCACGAAGCGTGCAGTGGTATCAACGAGAACGGAAAGTGCCATTGCTACCACGCAGTGTACTTTGCTGCGGAGGAACAGATTATAAGCAAAACTTGGTAGTCTGGAATTTGTCATTCCGCTGCGACAAGCGCTAGTGAACACGATTGGAATTTGGTAAGTGTCCACGATATCAGCGATTTCTTCCGCGGAAACAGCATTGTAACTTGCACGTTCTGTTTCGAGTACCAATCGATTGGCACAAGCACCACTGATATCAAATGGATTATCATCGACACCATGACAGTCGAGATGGAGAATGTGATAGAAACCTGGCTTGTTCTGTGCCAACTTTTTCCGGAGAGCGGTTATCGTTCCCGGACGAACGAGGTCGAAACGAAGTTGAAGATCTCTGTCACGAACGCCATCCATGACGGCGAGAGACTCTATTCTCAATGGGATATCATTCTCATTGGTGCGTTGTCGCGCGGTGAGAAAGAGTACATTGAGGGTGGGGTACGAACGAACCGGATGGGGAAGTGTTGCAGATGCGGGTACATCACGGACTACGCATCGTGACACATCCAGAGCTACGGGCCCTCGTGCGGGGTCGCGCAACAGCTCCCAATGCAGGGAGCAGAAGGGAACGGTGCCGATGATACGAACGGTGAACGGGCCCGACGGGAGGACGACACGATTGGGCGGGAAGAGCATTGTGAATAGGCGAGTTCCATATTGATGTAAGGAACGTTCGACGCGTTGTAGACGCGGTGATACGGAAAATGGCTCCTTGTCTGCAGCTTCGCAATACCAACTGAGTTCGGTGGCGTCTTCTCGGGTGGTGAACGGGTTGGTGACTCGCACGTGCAGTGGAGATTCGGTGGATAACGTGCCGTGCACTGCAACGGTGAAGGAGTTGTCTGGATGCGATTGTACCTCTTTGAGAAGGATTTGTACTGGTGGAGACATAGGGATGGGGACTGTCGGGGTGGGAGAGGGAGACTGGTGGTGGAAATGGAGGCGCGTTATGGCATGATAATCGGTTGTTGGCCAGTGAAACGCGATTTGAAGACGGACAACTTGATGCTCGCAAGGACGCTTCTCTAGTCGCCAATAAGATGTGCCTTGTAACGTGCGATCTCGTTAATTGTTCGGTATCTTTTGCATCCATATATATATATCTTCCATTGTTTATTTCTGTGCAGAAAAATGTTTTTATTCCTCTCCGACAGCACCATCATCAAACCGCACGATACTCCAATCAGCTCTCAGAAATCACAATCAATTTTTCAATTACCACATCTCCTGAGTAATTTGTAATTCCCACAACAGTCACATTTTGTCAAGCGCTGTCCACGTGGCCACCTTTCCGTTTCCTTACCCTAACTGCGATCCACAGCGGTTACCGTCGGCGCCTGTATACTGAGTGCCCCAATCTATCATTGAATTCTGGCCCTCTCCGCCCTGCCCTTCCATCCACCGACCTGTCACATCTACCCGCTCGCTCGCCCAAGCCCACGCATCGACATCGCCACCGCATCACGTCCCACAAACAAACGAATCGCGTCTAGTCGCAGCAAGCTACAAACCACTAGACCTCAAAATGCGTATGTCCGTCTTGGGCGATGCCCTCAAAACTCTGTCCAACGCTGAGAAGCGCGGAAAGCGTCAGGTGCTGTTGCGACCATCTTCCAAGGTGATTGTCAAGTTTCTGCAGGTCATGCAGAGCCATGGTTATATTGGTGAATTTGAATTTGTGGACGATCACCGCGCTGGAAAGATCGTTGTCAATCTGATCGGTCGTCTCAACAAGTGTGGTGTCATCTCTCCGCGTTTCGACGTTGGAGTTAATGAGATTGAGAAGTGGGTCACAAACTTGTTGCCTTCCCGTCAGTTTGGCTACATCATGCTCACAACTTCGTACGGCATTATGGATCACGAGGAGGCTAGGCGAAAGCACACTGGAGGCAAGATTCTCGGCTTTTTCTACTAGTTTCACGACATGCGTTGCACTGCGCCCGCTCCTATCATAGACCGCTCAGCGTCGTGCGTATGTTTCGCAACGAGTAAAATGTTCAAACTTCTAAACCACTCTCTAATCTGTGTCTACTGCAATTTCTCCCGTCCGCCATCCCTTCCCCAACGACCTCCCTACTCTTCGCAAAATTCAACAACTAGCTGTCAGTAAAATGGTCTTCAAGGCTATCTTTTTACTCCATGCAACTGTTATGGAAACAAAACGTATTGGCTAGAGCTCTTGTCTCAGTTGACAGCTTGCAGATCAAACCTGCATACATCTTCATTGCCAATATAATAGAGATCCATCGGCGGAATAATTCATGCGCGCATTCGTCGATTGCACTGCACTGACTTTGCCTGCCGCTCGGTTTCTTACGAATGCTGCGCAGGACATCGTCGACGCGACCTGTACGGTGCAATGCGTTTCTTATCCACAGGACAGCATCCATTGTAAGTTAACCACTCTACAATCACAAATCAACTCAAATCCAGTTAGTAAACTATAAACATAATTGCAGACAAAACCATTGTATGTGGCATCAACTTACCGTCAATACACTTCTTATGATACTTGTGCGAGCAAGGCAACACACGCAACTCTTCGCCTTCTTCAACATCACACATGCATACACAACACCGAATTTCCTTATCCTTTGCAGTCGCAGTAATGGTCGGCAGCGACTCAATATCCGATTTCTCCGCGCGGTTCTTCTCTCGCACAAGCTGTTCATCCAGTCGGATGAGCTGTTCATAGTCGAGTGCCTGGTCGGGATAGAAGCCATGAAAATAAGCCTGATCAAAACCGGCCGAATTCTGCATCATGCTCATCAATCTACCCACAAAGTCTCTGTGTGGCGAATGACCGTGCGGCGCAAGGCCGCCAGTCGGCATTCTCCGAGCGCGAGAGGACGGCGCGGTGGACGACGACGCAGGAGTGGAACGCCTCCTTGCAACGGAGATAGTACGAGCGGAGCTATTGGCCCTAGCGGACGAGGAGGACGCCACGGAGGACGAACCAGATGCGCGCACACGTGAAACGCCGAGAGAGCCGGGTGGGAGGGGCGGCGACGCGCGCATTGCGTAAGCGTGTGTGCCCGAATGAGCTCGGGCGGAATGTGCCTCGGAAACCGATACGGAGGAAGCGGTGTGGGGCATATATTCGGCGAGGCTTTCAGCCAAGTTGTTAGAATCGACGTTACTGGCATCCACAAATTGGGCAATAAGTGATTCGGTCGAAATAGCCTGATGGCCTATGTGCAGACGCGGTGGGCGGGACGGCGGTGTGCGACGCGAGTGTGCATGCAAGTGCACATGTGCGCCGGCATGGGAATGGGGGATGCTATGCAGCTGTGCGTAATTATGCGACGACGAGGCGGCATGTGCGTGGAGATGCACATGAGGCTGGGCGTGTGCCTGCGAGTGGGGAATGGCGTGTAGGTGGGGATGGGAGTGTGGGGGAGCGTGTGAGCGTGTGTGTGGGCGCGGATAGCGGCGCGTGGAGAGCGGAAGTGTGGGGGGGACAGACGCAGCGGCGGACGGGAGGTCTTCGACGGGTATGGGTGGCTCGCGGACACTCGGTGGGAGAGTGGAAAAGTTTGGCTGACGTGTCGACGAGGAGCGCGTCGGGAGGGTACGATGGCGGCGACGATGCATGGCGGCGTAATGGTCGCGTGTATGGGAGAGGGGCGAGTGGGGACGTGTCGAGCGGAAGAGGGGGGGCATGGATATGTGGGGCGTCTGCGGTTGGGTTGGTGTTGGGGAAGTTGTGAGACGAGGACCGGCAGCGGCCATTTCGACCAGGTCGGTGTGGGCGGGATCGTCGTCCACCACGATGACGGCGGAGGTGGGGTGGCGGGGCTGGCGACGGGGCTCGCGACGACGACGCTTGCGCGGGGAATCGTCGAGGGGGATTGGGGAGGGCGTACGGGTGTGGGCGGGCGAAGGACGACGACGCGGCGGTGTGGGCGTGTCGAGCACGATTATGTCGTCCGGGACTGGAAACGGGGTCGGAGTGGTGATGGGAGTTGTGTGATGGGGCGGGGTGTGTGGCGGGTCGAGAAGAACGACCTCTTGTGGAATGGAGTCCGTCATGGAGTTGCGGGCGGGGAAAGGGTAGCAAGTGAAGGCGTGTTGGGGAAGATGTGGTTTTGGATGGCTGGCTAGAGGCAAGTCTGGAGTACGCTACTGCGTAAGCGATGGCAGGCAAATGTGCTGTATGCTCTGCTGACTGCGTTTCGACGTTTGCAGTTGTAGCGAGTCGTTTTGGCTCGCGTGGCTGCTGCATTTTGGTGCGCCCGTTTGGATGGAAGCCGTCGACCAATACGCATTGTACAAGTGTCCGATTCCACTGTGTAATTTTGGCGCCTCCGCAAATGCATTCCATCCGTTTACATGTGCAATTTTTTTACAATTATGTTCAATCTATTCCTTCTTGCTCAACGCGCCGATGATGCTAGCTGCCCCGTTGGCGCCCGCCTCTTTCAGCACTGACGGTATTCTCTTGCTGCCCTCGTCGCTGAAAAGTGTGGGCAGCTGTTCGCCGCCTCGTGCTGACGATACCGTCAGCGCTGTCATGCACACAAAGTCGACAAAGTGCACCATGTACATCATCCAACTCGTGTCGATATTCTCCCCGAGCATGGCTGGCCTCCACACCCGCTTTCGATAGTCCAATCCCACCAAAACGTAGAACATCAGCTCGCATCCAAACACCCATTGCTCCCTCCTGTCCCGCCCCTTGCCAACCGCCAGCCCGAGCACCAGTAGGAAGCACGGGAATGCAATGCTCGCCGCGACTTGCAACAGGATAAACACATTCTCCGACGCCTCGTACAGCGTCTGTAGCGGGTCCTCGAACAGTACCAATCCCGCGATCAACAGTCCCAGCGAGAATGCAGCCAGGAACACATTCCCTAGCAGAACATATTGTCGTAGAGAAACCGACCGCGTCAATGCAAACACAGACGACATGGTCACCATCAACGGGAATCCAACTAGAAATACGCATAGAAACACTGCAACTACACCCCCATATTTGCCCGGTACGACGTGATCCACAGAATCTTCTACCTTCCTCTCGAGCTCCTCCAAACGATGCTTCATCTTCTTCACCCCCGGTGCCATATATCTACTAGCATAATGCTTCATCGCGTCCGTTTCCGGCGCCTCCATCAGAATCGTTGCTCGCTTCGCCCGCTGCTTGATCCACACTCCCAGATCCGGATGTTGAATCTTCTCCTGCAATTCCTCCAGCGTCTTCGCCTCAGATTCCAACTCGCTAGTCAACATTTTCTTCTCCTCAAGCAGCTCATCAAACGCTCGTTTCCGCTCCTCAACAGTCTCAATCAGTTCCTCCTTCTCCGCCTTGACCTCCTCTCTCACCGATTCCAGCGCCTGCCGATGCAAAAAGCGCTCTTTCTCCACGCGTTGTTCTGCAATCGTCTTGTCGCGCTGCGCAGTAGCAAGCGTATCTTTCAAAGACCCCACCTGTTTCGTGAGCAGATCCAGTTCCTTTGCCATTCGTTGATCGCGAAACCTCAAGATCGCCATCTCCTCTTTCTCCCTCTCGTACGCGATGCGATTGGCGGCAGCCCAATCGGACTCGCGCATCGTTGCTGCATTTCCAAACTCTGCCTGCCGTCCATCCAATGCGCCCGCACCGTTAAAGCGCATGGCCTCCGCCGCATCCGGGTCGTACTTGAGCAGTTCTGCATTAGGATCTACTTTGGCCAACGCCGCCATCGGCTGTTTCTGCAGCGCTTCCTCGCTGAGAGGTCGGTTCGGCATCATGGCTGCCTGATCGTCTAGTCGCTTCATACTTTGCGTGTCCTGACCGGCTGCCAGACCCAAAGGAGCATCCAGACCTGTTCTTCGCAAGCCAAGCGAGGATGAAGAGGAGTCATTGGAAAGGCTTTTATCGTCCGCTGTGGCTGCATCAGCACCAGCGCGGTTGGGGTCTTGCATAAGGGAATCTCTGTCGACTGGTTGATGATTATTGCGCACGTTATCAAGGCGATTTTCTTCTTCAAGTTTCTTGACTTCTGCGAGTAGTTGGTCCATTTCTTGCTTTTCTTTCTCTTCCGCTTCGGACACCTGCCCTGCAGCGGCATCTTTCATCGCGGCTTCCAGCGCTTTACCGCCTGGAAGGTCGTCGTCATCGAGGTTATCGTCTACAGCGGCTGCATCTAACTTGGGATCAAGTGCAGGTTTTCCTTCCAGTTCTTTCTCAATTTCGGCAATCTGCTTGTTGATTTTTTCTTCCTCTTCATCGTTGGCATCAGCATCACCGCCGTCGTCGTCATCGTCCGTATCAGGCTTTAGAGGTTCGTTGGGAACGGGTTTCTCGTCGTCATTGGGGGCTACTTGATTGACGGCTGCATCAGCATCTTGCGCTAAAGCACAGGAGAAAAAAAGGGTGAAACAGAGGAGCAAAAGGAGCAGGAGGGAGAGGCGACTTGAAGGGCGCATGATGACGTCGGGAAAAAGGGTGGTGATTTTGTATTCGAGTCAATTGAAATGGTTTGTGTTAACTCGGTAGACTCTTTTTCATCTCCATGCAGGTGCATCAAGAGATGAAGTGGGTGGCAAGCGGGGCAACAGATAGGGCATGGCGGCCCGTGCGAGCGTGTGTGTTAGTCAAAATTGCAATTTTGCAGAAAATCAACCATTTCCAGCTGTCGACGAGGGTATCAACAGCGCATGTCCACCATGATCCGTCATCATTGGAAGACAACGTCTCCTCATAAAAACAAACAAGCGGCACGCTTGCGAGTTCATTGCTTCCACTAGATCACGCTCAACACTATTGATTCGCGGTTATGTGCACTTACCTCCTTACTATTCGCACATAGCAGTAACGATGGATTATACAAGCACTGCTGCCCGCACATCACACTGTATAAACAAGATGAGTGTTGCACAACAAGGGTCCCAGTCAGCCCGACACTCTCTCCAAGGCAAATATCTCCCAATGCAAACTTTTTTACTCCATTGTCATCCACAATGCGCGGGTGAAAAAATCGTCCAGTATGTCAACCAAACGCTGTCCTACTCCTCGAAACTAAACTTGGGATACTTCTCCTGGATGCTCGGGTACTTTTCACGAATGGCCAGCATATCTTTCTGAAGCGCATCCGGCACCAGTGTTCCACCGTTGCGTTCACACGCCAGTGTGCCCTCATGCTCCAACTCGCCAGCTGTGTAGATGCGTCCCGGGCCCTTGGGATCCTTCTCCGAGTCGCGAAGAGCGCGCAAAAAGTTTCCGGTATTCTGCTTGAAATCGTCGACCGGTAGGAAGCGTTCCACATCGATGGCGATGAAGAAATGTCCCAATGGCATAGGCTTCTTCTGGCCTGTCTCTTTGTCGACACCAGACAGTTCCGGACTCGTAAGTCCGTTGCACAGAGCTGACGAAAGCAATTCGACAACAGTGGCATATCCATATCCTGTAGAAAATCGGGCGCAACAGCGCGGCACATGTTAGTCATCGACAACAGGAAGTAAGATAGATCGCTGAATCAACACAAAAGTGTTCAATATACATACCTTTGTATCCGCCCATGTCGGCACCTACACCACCCAATGGTGCAAGCGAGCAGTAGCCAGTCTGGAGATCCTTCAAAATCTGCTCGGTATCTGTGCGAACATTTCCGTCACGATCCACGACCTGTCCCGGAGGAGTGGGCTTACCTTCTCTGGCATACTTTTCGATCTTTCCTCTCTGATTGACTGAAGTGGCACAATCCAAAATGAAGGGGAAGCCGTCATCACTGGGCATACCAAACGTAATCGGGTTGGTACCCAACATAGGCTGCACACCAAACGTGGGTGCAATCGATGGACGAGCATTGGTACCAGTAATACCAATACACCCAGCTGCCTGAGCCTTGTCCACATAGTAACCGGCGGCACCATAATGTGTACTGTTCCTAGTGACCACCATACCGATGCCACATTCCTTAGCCTTGGCAATACAAATGTCCATGCACTTGGGACCGATGAAAAGGCCGAGACCGCAATGGCCGTCGACAACGGCGGTAGATTCGGTCTCCTTCACGATTTCGAATTGGGCGGTGGGCTTGAGAATGCCGGCATTAATGCGATCGATATAAATGGGCTTGAGACGACCGATACCATGTGTACTGACGGCGTGCAGATCGGCCCATTCGAGGACGTCGGCGGCGACGACAGCCTCATCTTCGGGGGTGCCAGCGGCCACGAGGGCGTCCTGCATGAACTGACGCAGAAAGGGCAGATCGACAGTGGCGTATTTGACGGTCGGCTCTGGGGCCGGGGTCGACGGCTTTTGGACGGGCGATTCAGTCGGGAAAACAGATTCCCATTTGGCGAGTACCTCGTTCACAACGGCTGCATCGTCACCTGTGAGACGCTCTGCTACCGCGGCGAGACGGGCGCGGACCTCTTGCTGCGGCTGGCCATTGATACCTGCGACCATGTTGACGGGAGTTGGCGGCGATGAGAGGGGTTGGGAGTTGGGTTGGGAGGACGAAGGCAGATCGATAAGCTGGAGATCGGGTCGGATAGCTCTACACCCGGATTCGATTCGGGTGTAGAGCTGCCTGGGCCAACATATGTGCTGTCCTACGCTCGGTGCCAGCGGTGTTTCGAAAGATTGCTATGAATTATGAAAGTGGCCAATTGTGCCAGACGGCCGAGTTGGTTCGACAGCTGGTGTACAGCTTCCGTTGACTGACAGTGGAATCCAGTTGTTTTTTGGATTGGCCCATCAGATATTGGAATGATGCAATGTTTTGTTGGTATATGTTGCAGATATTTATTTGTTGAATCGGCATGCGACAAGTGTATTCTGGTGCAAGGAGCGACTAAATTAAATTAATTTAGTAAGATTTCTTGCGATCTCTTGTGAGCGTGGAAAAGGTTGATTGGTTTGTGCAATGACAGGCTCACTTGCCGACACACCATAGATCCACAATTGCGATTAGTTATATTCACCAAGCTACGTGTGCCGCAAGTGCTCGATGCTTCAGCGACATCCAACATACCCAAACCGAGGCGACACCCTGTACGCCACCAGTTACGTGTGTTGTACTCGCGCCCATCGTGTTCACCAAAACGCAATACAAGCTAATTTTACATGCGCAAACATATCTTTGTTCAATACATAAAAACTACAAGCTATACAACAGCATTTGTGCCACCGCTCATCGTCGCGCGCCGAACAGCCACAAAACTCACTCTTTCCGCAACTCATCACTCGAATCGTCATCTTCCGCATAAGTCGACCATAACAAAACCTGACCGTCCCACGAACTCGTCACAACGAAACACCCCTCCGGATGCCACGAAACATCACGAACGGGAGCCTGGTGGTGCTCCTTTCTCTGCACCACTTTCCCGCTCAACATGTCGTACACTACCCATGCACCGTCACTCGAGCCGCAATAAATGTACTTTTGCGCCGTTGTTCGCATCGGGCTGAAATTCACCCGAATCAATGTTTGCAATGTCTCATGTGCACCTGAATAACTAACAACCGCATCGTCCCGATATCCGCTCGCCGCTGTCGATATTCGCGTGCACGCATTATGGAATCGATAGTCGAAATTCCTGTCACTCGGCGGTCTCTGCACCTGTCTCAGTTCATTCGACGGCGTCGTCTTCCGCGCGTCCCAAAGCTTGATATATTGATCCTTGCCGTTGCTCAAGAAGAATCGACCGTCGTTCTTTGTTGACACATGCGTCAGTCCTTGGTGATGCCCGATAAATATCCCACAAGGCTGATGCTTTTCACCGCGACGATGGTTGTGCAGCTCTCGTCTGTCCCACATGTTCACCAGACAGTCGTCAGAGCCGGATAGAATCAGATTGTCGTCTCCCTGTTGCATAAAGCAAACAGCATTGACATCACAGTCATGAGCGACAATACAACTAACAATTTTGCCGAGCTGCACATCAAACACAACCACGCCGCCATAGCCGCTACCATTACCGAAACTGCTACCGGCTATAATCTCACGACCGTCATGACTCCACTTGATACTCCAAATATTCATACGTTCATCACTCTGCTCCGAAAAGTTGAACGTCTGCTGCTCATCACCTGCGCCGTGCAAATCGACCACATGCACATAATTATTCATCGTGGCATACGCGAGCCATCTGCCGCACGGACTGACGTCAAAATCGGTGATGGTCCAGCGCACATATTCTGCGCCAATACGATGTGTCTGCTTCCACGCGGCGGGACACTCCGAGTTTCCAGTGTCATACACGCGGATAAACCTGTCCTGACACGAGGAGATGAAGCGGGAGCCGTCGGTGCCGACGAAACGGCCGCCGTACACGCGACAGTGGTACTGGCCGACCGAGTGGTGCAGCACGTTGGGCACGACTTTGTGCATGAGCGTTGACGGGAGTAGGGTTTGGCCGTGCGACACAGCGTCCAAGGCACGATAGCGCGTCTGATACGGCGTGTGCTTGAGCGTGGTGGCGGCTCGCACCTGCCGCTGCAGGTCGTTGAGCGACGGCGAGGGCGTCGGTGGCATGTGCTGCGGCTGCATGCGAAGCGTCGGCTCGTGCTCGGTCTGCATGAGTTGTTGCAGTTGACGGATGAGCATTATAGAATCGAAGTATTGAATGTGCTGCATTGTGGCGGCGGGCAGTGGACGGGCATCGCGTTGATGGTGCACTCGGTGTTGGACAAATTGTGACCTCAGTACATGCGCTGCCGAGTGACTCGTGGATGGAAAGAATGAGATTCAACAAGTGAAAAGTATGTATAAAATTGGTTCATGCATGTGCCCTGTAATTTGATGTTTGGCAGCTGACGTGAGTTGTGTGTCACGCAGTCAAGTCCTGTAAGGAGAGAAAAGTCGCCCACATGTTGTCGTTCCTGATTGGGCTCCATCCTTTCCGATTTCTCCCTCGCCCGCAATCGAACACTACCTACAAGTTTGTTGCCACCACTTTCTCCGAGGTCATGATTCGCAACGTTTCCAATTCCCGAAACATCAACTCGTGTTCGAGAGCTAACATTGCAAAGTAGCGCAGCGCAGCGCAGCACACTTTACCAATCTTCTACGAGTGTGGCGACAGACCTACTCTAAACCAAACACACACGAGGATCTTTAGTCTTTACAACAGCTCCACGATGCCAGCAAGCAGCAGCCTCTCCAGCCAGTTTGTGAAAAGTGCCCAACTACACAGCTATTCGCAAAACCTTTCAGCGCCTCTAAACGATAAATTCGTATGGAATCGGTTCGACGAGCTCCATTTTGCTGCCATCAACCACATGTGCGTCTGCTGGCAATGCGGGAGTCCTCTTCACAACTTTAAATTTCTTTCCCTGCGCACGCGCTTCCGCTGCCGCGCTTTCACGCCCCTTGCAGCGCTTCAGAAAGTCCTCGTTGCAGCGCGACTTCTGCACGTGCTCGGTTCGGATATGAAATCGCTTCATGATAATACGATGGCGCACAGTCTTGGACACTTCCACACCGACTGATGTTCGTGAGATGTTGAAAATGCGTCCCGTTCTGCCCTGATAGAATTTGTGCGGCATGCCCTTCATCACAGCTGGATTGATGTGAATGTCCACAAAATCGCCAATCTTGTACACCTGCAGATAGGTCGACAAGTGCTCGGGTCCCTTCTTACGGAAGGCCTTCTTGAACAAATCGCGCGTGTTGGCGCGCTTTCCGTTGGAACGAACCATTGTGGATGACGGTGGTGATCGTTGCGCTCGCTACGGCCGTCGGGTACGAATGGGTCGCCAGCGACTCGAGATGGATACCAATAGTGCTGTCATAGCGCGTACACGCGTGCGAGCAGGCGATTTCATGCAAGCATCGCCGACGACGTCTGCTAGGGTTAGTGCTTACAGCAAGCTTGTTGATTTCAAAAATATGTTATATTTAATTTAGATTTTTTTAGTCATGTTTGGACAACTCCTATCCAGATGGCTCCATCTTCCTTCAGATTCAACATGTGGTGCAAGCAACGCGCAACTCTGCCGTGATGCTGCAGTTGCAAACTTTCATTGTCAACGCATTTGTCGATCCTGACGACTTGAGTAGCATTGAAAGTGGCAATCCAGCCGGTGTCGTTCTGCTCACGCCGCAGCAAGATGAAGCATTGCCGGAGAGCGAGCGATTGAAAATTGCCGCTCAGCTAAGATATTCGGAGACTGCTTTCGTTGTCGCATTGCGCAGTTGTGATGATGTCCACGAATTTTCGTTGCGCTGGTTTACACCCAAAGTTGAAGTCGATTTATGTGGACATGCAACTTTGGCGTCGGCAGCAGCTATCGTCGCCAATGGGCAGGCCAAGCCAGGAGATGAATTACGCTTCCACACGAAACATTCAGGTACACTTGTGGTGAAAAGCAATCGTTTGCAACATGAGCAGCAGGTACCGTTTATAATGTCATTTCCATCATTGCCGCCGCACAGCTTGCAAGTGAACGACGGGGAGCATGAGGAGCTGCTGGCACAATTGAGCAAAGGGTTGAATATTGATAGGAGGGACATAGAGGAGTGTTATGAATCCAAGTACGACTTAATGGTTGTCGTCAAAGATGTGCAGGTTGTGCGCAAAATTGTGCTGAATCGATCGGCACTCATGGAAATCGAGAGTCGTGGAGTGATCGTGGCTTCGGGTGTGACGCAAGGAAATGATGGATGCAGTTTGGCGAGTCGATTCTTCGCACCGCGAGTGGGCATTGACGAAGATGCAGTGACGGGCAGTGCGCATTGCGTGTTGGCATGTGTGTTTACAAAAGAGGGCGGAGCAATGGTGAGGGCAAAGCAGCTGTCAACACGTGGTGGAACTGTGATGGTCGGACGAAGCGACAAGGACGGAACAAGTTTGGGAGGTTGGACACGCATCGTGTTACAAGGTTCACTGCAGATTTGGGACGGAAAGAAGAGGCGGATGACATAGAGGGAGGCGTTTGAACGGAGGATGGACTCCAGCAATGTATAAACCGTATCTACTATACGTAGTGAATTACAGTGAATTACAGTGGGCTGCAACGGCAAATGCTCGCAACGTTTGGCGTCGGCGCGGCCAGGTGCTGTTTCCCGCTCAATTTTAGAGCTGTGCGCGCTCATACGGCGAGCAGCTGGAAAGAGGGACGCCGCGCGCAAGCCAAGCCGTGGCGCCAACACCGCCCCCGCCCATTTGCCCCAGGAGGCATTTCTCACTACCCTTGCCCAGCGCACCCGTTAACTACTGTTCCCGAATACCTGCTCTCACACTGCGTTCGGCCTCCCCCTCCCCCCCCTAGCCTTCCCCCCGTCTCCGGCCCTCCCCCTTCCATTTCGCCCCCGTCGCCAAGGTATGGACGGTGGATACCCACAAGGCGGCGGCCCTCCTCCACACATGATGGGTTACTTCCAAGGAATGCCAGGTTATAACATGCAGCAGCCCCCTATTCCCTCCTCCTCCCCCTCCAACTCGCGTGGTCCCTCCGCAATTTCCATATGGGCCGGCGATCTCGACGCTTATATGGACGAAAACTTTTTGCGCCAAGCCGTCACCGCCAGCGGCTGGGGCGCCGACATCACCCGCATTAAGGTGGTTCGCGACCATTATTCCGGTATGCACGCCGGCTATGGCTTCCTCGATGCCGCCTCCCCTGAGGCCGCCCAGCGCGTAATCGCCACCGGCTCCGGCATGCCCATCCCCGGCACCAATCGTTGCTGGCGCCTCAACATGGGTCGCAACGCCGCCGTCACTTCTGGCACCCCCGCAGGCACTGAAATCAACATCTATGTCGGCAATCTCGAGCCTTCCGTCACCGACTATCAGCTCATGACCGCCTTTCGTCCAAGGTACAACTCGGTTCGTCATGCAAAAGTCGTTTGCAATGATTATGGTCAGTCCAGAGGCTTTGGCTTTGTCCGCTTTGCAAGTCCCCAAGATGCCGAGCGCGCTGTCAGCGAGATGCAGGGCTTTGAGTTTAACGGCAAACCCATACGCCTCTCCCCCGCTACCGGCCGTACCCGCGGCTCGAGTGGCCCTGCCCGCGGCGCCGCCGGCGCCCCCCAAGGTGCCTTCAACCCGCACAACCAGGGTGCCAACCACCATGCTGGCCCCCATGGCCCCTCTACCAACAAGCGTCCCCGTCAGCTCATGTCCCCTGATGATCCTAACAATACTACTATCTTTATTGGAGGTACTGCAAGCCACATCACTGATGAGCTGCTTTGGCGTGAGTTTTCATCCTTTGGCGAACTCGATGCCGTACGTGTACCCGTTAATAAGACCGGATTCGCCTTTGTTCGCTTCAAGAGTCGTGAGTGCGCGCAGAGGGCCAAAGATGAACTCTCCGGCACTCATCATGTCGCGCTCAATCCCAACAAGCCGGTGCGCATCGAATGGGCATCAGAGCAAATTGCTATCACCAAACCACCGCAAATGATGCAGACCTCCATGCCGGTTGCATATCACGGAGCGGCAAATGCCGGTGCTGCCAATCCCCCCTCCAATGCCGGTTCATCCCAACCATATGACCCGCAGTATAATGCCCAGTTCAACTCATCCGCTCCCAACCAGAACTCGTCTTCCAATGCCTCTGCCATGCAATCAGGGTATAACAATTTCCAGTCGGGTGTTCAGAACACTGTTCCCATAGTCGCGCCGCCCGTTGGTGGCGGCGGCGGCGCATCGGGTATGTCAACGCAGCCATCGAACAACCTGAAGAATAGTGGGGACACAAACAGTACACCTGGTTTGGACCTATCTGCACCGCCCATGGTTGGCTCGTCGGACAATGCGAATGCTAGTAACGAGATGAATACAACGACCGGTGAAACTGAGCCACCCACGAAAAGGGCTGCCGTGGGCCGCTCGGAGTATGCGAGTGCGAACAGTGATGGTGCACTCAAGAAGGATAGTATGGCAGATGGAAAAACTGACGGTTCTGCAGACAATGCTCCTTCGATGCAGTTCTCGTGGCTCAACGCTTCTTCGACGCAGCCAGCCTCGAACACGCAGTGAATGCAAGCATGTGCGCTCTGAGGGACCGTGTCACAGTAATTGTATATCAAGCGATTGTGATTATCAAGCCGCTGATTGACGAAGAGTGATTATGTTGATTTAGATCTCTCACTTGTCGTAGCCAACAAATTGAGGCATATCTCTGCGGAGATGTCTCGTACCGTCTTTCTAATTACATCTAGCATGATCCTTTTCTTTCTGCTTGCGTCTGTCTTTGTAATCTGATTGTTCCGTGCGTGCTAGAGATTGTGAAATGGAATGTGAAGTTAGAGAGGTACGCGTCAGGGTTGAGCAACGTTGTAGAAGTCGTGATCGAAAGGGAGATGTGTGGGATGTTGCGGCTGGGACTAGCGTTGGTCATTTGGTGAGGCTGGGTTGTAGACAGCAACTGACAATTTTTTTAGTTGGAGATACGAGTTGAGCGTTGGCATCGCTCCTCAAGTCACAAAGAAACAACTGGCATCACACACGATTCACGCATCTCAGTATCGTTTTAAATTTCGTTATAAATAAGTCGCCATTGCTCACTACGAGCTACTGCGAATGCTAGTACCAAAGCTACGTTGTGGTGGCACCAGCACTTGCCATCTGCGCGGATTGTCCACGTATGTGTCGTCATCGCTCGAAAAGGACTCCAAGCGCACAAAACCAACGTATGGATCGTCCTCGGCGGCACAGTCACCATCGCCGTCACACTTGCCGCTGCACTCATGCACGCAAAAGTTTTGCCAAATCGGGTTATCACCGCGAGATATCCTGGGGCAGTGTTGCAGCGGACACACAGCTTCGGAGGAGCGTCTTGTAGACATGTTACCCACCGACGAGACGCGTCGCCACGGCTGATCGCGAAGCGGCAATGGGATGCACGACGGGTTTTTTCGACGACTATTTTGCTGCTGTTGCTGCTGCGGCGGCTCACCAATCGAATCACGAATGGAAATGTCGTCTACGGAAATGCGTGGCGGACGCAAACAGGTCTGAGCCAGTTTGCGCGGCTTGCGAGAGCTGCGTGCACTGCGATGCCTCCTGCGGACGCAATCGCGCTCGAGAGAGTTGCGTTCGGTCTTGAGCGCTTTGAGCTCGTCGAGAAAGGAAATGTAGCGTTTGAAAACAATGGAATGAAAGTCTTCCACGACATTATTGTGCATTGCGGTTGGAATCCACAACGGCTGTACAGCATGACCATTGGCGCGGATCTTTTCGAAGAGCTTTTCACCGTGCAGTTTGGGCACGAGCTCGTCCATGTCGCCGTGGACCACGAGGACGGGACAGCGAATCTTTGAGGCACGATCGATGTTGGGAAAGGTATCAATGAACGGAATCGTGACATTGAGACGTTTCATCGCCACACGAACAGCAGATGCAATGGGCGCGATGAGCACCAGACCGCCGACCTGTTTGGAAGACGAAATGTGTACAGCGGGGCCACTGCCGATGCTGCGACCAAACACAATGATCTTGGAGGGCGAAATGGCACATTGCAGGGTGAGATATGCGTAGGCGGCATCGATGTCGGCACAACAGGCACGCTCACTGGGCTCTGCACGCGTCCTGTCTGCACGTGCGGCAGAGGGACGCACAGGCTGGGCAGTGGACAACGACGGCGATGATCGTCGCCAACGTTCGGACAGACCATAGCCGGTGTACTCGAAGGAGAAAACGTCGATGTTGAGTCCGGCCGATAGCAGATGGGCGTCGCATATACTGGTGCCCAGATCCTCGCCGTTCTGATGGGCGTAGAGAATGGTGTAATCCGAGGGCGTCGTGGCGGCGCGCGTCCAGGCGCAGGGAATCTTACTGCGATGGGCGGTCTGAAGCCAGATGAGCGGGACGGTGTGCACGGTCGGAACACCCGAGGCGTCGGGGGTGGTGTAGCGGAGCTCGTCGGTCGAATCGTAGGTTGGAATGGCGGGCGGGCGGAAGACGAGATGAGAGTAGAGCTGACCCATGGTGGTGGCTAGCTGACTGGCTGGCTGGCTGGATTTGTGGCGGATGATGTGTGCGTTTTAAAAACGAACGGGTGAGCGACGGTGCGATCGGCATGGCGTTCATTGAATAATCGCAGCGGTGTTGGTTGGCATTGGGTCGGGACGGGCGATATCAAGTGTGACGGGTTGACGAGTTGATTGCGTGACGGGAGATGGAGATTGGATTGGTGGGTGGGTGGGTGGGCGTGCGCGCGCGCGCGTGTCATAGATATGTTGCAGTTTGGGTGCATAGCTATTTTTGTCATACGTCTGCGTGATTTCCCGCCTTTGAAGGGTTGTGCGATGCATGTTACCTCGTCGAATATTGCGATGAATCGGGCCGTTGATAAGCAACAATGTGCGTGCAATTTGCTGATATCACACGTCTCGTCAAATTTGTCGTTCACACTGTCACAGTACACCTCATCTGATGACTCATATGTGTTTCCATCGGCTGCAGCTGCACACACGCGCGCACACGCCGCGCTTCCAACGTGACTCGACCTGGCAACTGTCATTTCTCAATTCCGCCGTACACGTACTTTGTGGACACGTCGTTGGCTGCGCTGCGCCGCCTCGCCCGCTGTACGCATGCTAACGTGGCTGGAGTCCCACCCAACACATCTTGTAAACGCTCCTGCTCGGTCATGCCTAAATTACTATCAGCCCTCATCCGAGCATCCGTCAACCCTCCTCCTGTATGTTGCCGTCCAGGAATAACTGACGGCTCCCTCCCCTCCCCTCGCCGTTTCACGGGCCCAATTGTTTCCCTCCAACTCATTAATCAGACTCTCGTACATGTCGCTCCGCCTCCGCCGCCCTTTGCTTGCCTCGTATAATCCCTCCAAACTTGCGCCCGCAATTCGCTCTCGCCCACGTGGACGCGGCTAGTGCTCGACCAAACCTCCATTATACAATGCGGGGAACGTCAATCATTGTTAAAACAACGTGCGGTTTCTTGCATTTATGTTGCACATCTTCACTTGCTCGCTTGCCCTCGAGGGTATAAGCAATCCATCCCGTGCGTTCGAGTAACATGCACTCCTTGTGCAATACTTGAGCATTGCGTTCTTCACTCAGTCACTTAGAATTGCCCCACACTCATACCCCATTGCGTGTCACTGTGATTCCCATCCTCACCACTTCGCTTCTCTTTGAACATTCGTCTCCTCCTCGCTCTCCATTTATGCAATCATTGTTGCCGCTTCTCGTGTCATGTCAAACATGCATTTGGACGTTAGATGCACCCAATTTCTGTAAGTAGGTGTATCAAACAACAACTGTCGTATTAAATATGCTGGCAATCCAATGCCCCATTACAGCCTCCAGTCAACTGTACTGCGCTTTCATCCACCATCACCGTCGATCATGGCAATAGATTACCAATTTTGTAAAACGACGCCATCATTTGAAACCATACCAAAAAAGCGATCACAAAATCTTTTCACTTGAATTGACCATTCCAGCAATGTACACGCACCGCCAACGCAGCACACCCAGTCCGCGCCTATCTCTCATACCCTATTTAACTCCAACTCCTCCGACACGTCCATTCACATCATTCCACAACGCCATCATTCATTGCATTTCTATCCAACTATTCCCACACCGCTCAAACAACAAACATTCCATGAAACGTACCGCACCTACCGCGAGCCATCCCGCTCGTCCATCCAAACATGCCCGCCACCCCAACACTGCTCCCCTACTCGCCCCAATTCGCCGTCACTTTGCTTCCTACCCGCTCGGCAAAGCTGTTCTTCTTGCATCTCTGTCCAATGTCTCTGTCCAAACTAAAACTGCTTTCAATACCGCACGTCGCGCCCTTCGTAATCATCCCAATCGTCCCCGTATCATTCGTATCTTCACCCGTGTCTTCCCTCATGTGCGCACATGGATGAAGTCCGCTCTGCCTGACCAAACCCTTCCAGCTCCGAGCGACGTCGACAATCTCGTTGCCACTCTCGCACCTAAAATGCAGTCCAAACTCGGTCACGAGCTCTTTGCCACTATCGAACAGTTTGTCCGTGCCGCACTCGTCGATCCTGAAGCTGTTGCCATCATGCGCCAGGTAAATCTCATGGGTCCTTTCCCTGCCGATGCTCCATCTGCTGAGCAGCAGACGACTTCGGATCTTGTCGACCCGCCCGCTTCTTCTGCACGTCTCGGCCTGTTCGCTCGTGTGTACTCTTTTGCCAAACAGTTCCCTGGTCGCAGACCTGGCCTCGCTCAGGCACTGTCCGAAGCTTCTGATGAGACCAAATCAGCCTTTAAATTGGTACGTCGCGCATTCCATCAGTCTGAGAATCGTGATGTCATCATTGATGCAGTTCGTACCTCCTTGATTTCTGTTATCGCCTGGGCCAAGGAGCAACTTGGCGACGATGATATGCCGTCCAATGAGGCTGTCCTCAAGCTTGCTGATCACATTACCGATCAAATTCATCCCAGCGTTTCGCGTGCTTTTGTAGATGCCTCTAAAACTTTCCTACACGCCGCTCTGGCTGACCAGAAAGTTGTGCAGGTTTTGCGCCAGATGCGTACAGCAAATGTCAATGATCATGCACGCTCTTCAGATCGTGGCGTTCACAACATGGAAAAAGAAAAGGGTCGAATGGGCTTGCTTGCTCTTATTAAACCCCTTTTCAAGCATTATCCCGAAGGCAGGACTGGCCTCTTCAACGATCTCAAAAAGTGCTCTACTGAGACCAAAACAGCTTTCAAGAAAATGCGTCGTACTCTTCGCAAATCAAATGATACTCAATCTTCTATGGCCACTATCAAGTCGTTGCTCCCTTCATTTTGGATTTGGATGATGAATTCGCTTGGCGATGACGGTGTACCTTCTCCGGCGTCTGTAGACCAGCTGGTCAATACTGTGATGTCCAGTTCGTCTGGCGTTGATTCCGAGTTGCTTGCAGCTTTCACATCGTTTCTGAAGGCTGCCCTCTCCGACCAAGCTATGGTTGATACTTTGCGCAAAATCCGTCAAATCAACCCCCTCGCTGTTACTGCTGGTACTAACGCCGACGTCGATATGGAAGAGCCCAAATCTGTGAACCCTCCTACTGATACGGCTGATAATAGGAAGGGCGTCTTCGCTGCTGTGCGTCCCTACTTCAAGCAGTATCCGAACGGAAAAGATGCCCTTTTCGAAGATCTTCGTTGCGTCTCTCCCGATACACAGAAAGCGTTTAAATTGGTCAAGAAGGCATTGAAGAATTCTGAGAGTCGTGATGTCATCATCAAGTCTGTCAAGGAAATGTTCTTAGTTCTTCATCCTTGGCTGAAGACAAGCCTTTCGAACAACAGCATGCCGTCTACCACGAGCATCTCTCAACTGGTCGCTCATATCATGAAAAGTATGGGCCCTCTGAAAGACGAGTTTGGAGAGCAAGTGACATCCCTTGTAGAAGCCATGCTGGCGGATGAAGCTGCTGTTAAGATTCTTCGTCACTTTCGCGACATCGTGCTCCCCGATGAGACAGTCGATGTGCTAGTTTCGAAGCCTAGCAACGCCCACGAGAATAGGGGTCTGTTCGGCGGGATCAAGCCGTTCTTCGCAAAATATCCGGCAGGAGAAGCTGAGCTGCTCAAGAGCCTGGAGCTTGTTTCGATGGACACAAAGGTGTCTTTTAGAAAAATGAGACGTTCTGTCAAAGTTACGCAGAATCAGGCTCACGCCATGGAAGCCGCCAAAGCAGCATTCCCTGTTCTGAGGACTTGGATGAATGAAGAATTGAAAAATGAAGGCATGCCATCTACGCAGAGCATCAGCAACTTGATGAGTAGCGTTGGAGATCATTTACGATCCGAACTTGATGGTGACGAGGTTGTCGCTTGTGTAGAGACATTCATTCGTGCTGTATTAACTGATCAAGTTGCTGTTGGCGTTTTGCGCAACGTTCGTGAAATAGGGCCTTTTCCATGGGACGCTGCCATGGACGTTGAGCAGTCTGTTGCTCGCGACACGAAAGTACCGAAAACAAAGGGGGCAGGGAAGAAGGGCTTGCTTGCTCCGTTACAGCCGTACTTCGCCATGTATCCTTCAGGAAGGGAAGGTTTGTTTGAGGATCTGAAGAAAGTTAGCGAGCCAGTCAAAATTGAATTCCGGAAAGCGAAACGATGCTTCAAAATTGCTGAGAACAAGGATGACCTCTTTGCGGCTGGACAAGATTGCATTCCTATCGTCAGAAAATGGATGCGAGATGAGCTTGGGAAGGAGCCATTACCTTCGGATGAAAGCGTTACAAAGCTGATTGATGGAATATCCATGCATCTGAAGGACAAAAGCAGCGAAGTATTGTTGCAGCGACTGACCTCTTTCCTCGGTGTTGCGCTACGCGACAAATCTGCGATCCGTGTCCTACGTCAAGTACGCAAAGGAGGGCTACTTCGTGCTAACCGTGAGCACATTGCTCGTTCAGCTGAAACGCACAAGCTTCCCAAAGGATTCGGGGTTCACCACCGCGCAAAATGTAACGGCTGTAATGTGGCGCCCATTGTCGGGTCTCGTTTCAAATGCACCTCCGAGCAAGGCTTTGATTTGTGCTCCAAGTGCTATGGCGATGACAAGGTCAGCAAGGAGGGAAAGACATTTAGGGAATGCAAATTTGTCTGGGAGGCTTTTCTCCCAGACATGAGCGCTCCGCCGGCGCCTTTAATGCCGGGGGAGCGTGGTCCTAAGGTCAAGTTTCTGCACAAAGTTTTGACAGATCTTGGCTACATGGACCCCAGTATGTACACTCCAAAAATTGGAATGTACGGACCGAAAACTCGTGAAGCCGTTCACAAGTTTCAGAGTGATCATGGAATGATTGACGCTGAGAATGGAGTCTATGACGATGCCACTGCAGAAAGTTTGACCGCCAAGGTCAAGGCACTAGAGATTACTACGCCTAATACTGCTGCAGTGGCGGTGTGCTAGACACTTGGTGTGTTGCTCTATTCCAGCTTGCGCTTGCTGCGTTTGGCTGATGTCATGAATGGATCAGTTCGTAGAATTGGTATCCACGTCATATATTGCGCGTGTTTGCTGTAGTGTTTCCCTTTGCTCTGTAGGTCACCATCGCTAGCTGCGTTTGGTTGTTGACGTGTGCAGTCTGTAGAGATGTACACGTGCATGAATTGCGCTAATTTCATCGGGTGGATTCGTACTGTTCGATATGATATTGCCGCATGCATTGATAAATTTGTGGGCCATCATTTTGATCGCTTGTCGCAATCAATGTATACGTGTGTCCTGATACAACTGTATTGCACCCGAAATTTAGCTTTGCTCATACCTGGCACGTTGGTGTTATTTCGTCGACGATTATCTGCGATTTGTTGTAAAATGTTTCTTTATTCAAAAGATGTTTGGAAGACAAACTGCTGGTGAAAGCCGTGCCGTTTGGTCAGGCCTTTCGCTACGTTGAACCCTGACGTTGCAAAGAGGTAGTAACACTGTTTGTCCAGTTGTTTAACAGGTGTATTATACAAAACTGAACCAAGTACACTACTACACCAACAATAACTAGACAGCTGTCCTTGCCTACTGCCTGACCTTAGATCTTCACCTCACTAGGCATCGGGTTGCCGAAATAAGCGGCCAACAAATTTTTTGACGCAAGCGTCGCCATTCCAATCCTCGTGCCCTCAGAGGCGCTACCAATATGCGGCAGAATGAAACAATTGGGACAAGTAATGAGCGGACTATCTGTTGGCAACGGTTCGGGCGTAGTCACGTCCAATCCAGCCGCGAAAATTTGTCCCTCTGTAAGCGCTGTGTACAAATCTTCCTGATTCACAAGCTCACCGCGTGCTGCATTGACAAACACAGCACTCTTCTTCATCTTTCCAAACTTTTCCTTATCAAACATACCGTGCGTATTCGCATTGAGCGGGCAAAGTGGAATCACAATGTCGGCTGTCCCCAATAGCTCATCCTCGGACACAAACTTAGCCTCGAGCGGATCAGCAATATCCGGTTTGGGCGCACGTCCCGAGTAGATAATATTGCAATTAAATGCACGCAATCGACGAGCAACAGCTGCTCCAATCCTACCGAGCCCGATAATACCAACGGTAGACGAGTGGACGTCAACACCGCACATGCCAAGTGGCGACCAGGTGCCCCATGTGCCGTTCTCCACCGAGGCGGTAGCCTCCTTGAAGCGGCGACACGCCGCGAGCACCAGTCCGACCGTGGTATCGGCGGTGGTCTCAGTGAGGACATCTGGCGTATTACCGACGGGGATGCCACGTCGTTTGCACTCGGCGACATCGATGTGATTGTACCCGACGCTCATCGTTGAGACAATCTTGAGACGATCCCCGGCGGCATCGAGAACCTCCGGTGTGATACGATCCGTGAGTACACAATAGAGCGCATCGGTTCCCTTGGAGAGCCTTGCGATCAATTCCGATTCGGGCATCTGCTCGTCCGAGTCCCAGATGTCCAGTTCGAGATTTGCCTTCTCGTCACGGAGAAGGTCCATGGCGGGCGCTGGGACGCGACGCGTCACCACGACACGCCAGGGTGCTGCTCCGGGGGCGACCATTGCGATGTGTGGGCGGCGATGTGGACGGTGAATTGACAGAGGAGTAGAGGGGGAATGGACAAAGGCGTGGGAAAGGGCTATTGATAGGTTGCGACTATGATTAAAACGGATCGGGAAGATGGATGTGCGGTGGCAAGATGAAAGGAGGGAGAACATCGCGGATTGGTCGGAATGGCATCTGAAAAGTGTACGGCTGTGAAGGCTAGACAGAGTTGGGATCGAGAACGAGATGCATTCATCTTCGTGCTTGAACGTGCTTGCTTACAGTTTATAATTTGGTAAAATTTGATGTGCGCCGTGAACTCAGGGCACGCGCTCGAGACACACGCTGAATAATGGTTTCTTTGCGCTGACATGAGGCCAGTAACGAACAATGCAGCGTGCAATTGCGTGGTTGAGCAGGCGGCATGCAGTGGTGATGCAATATGCAACCGCACATTTGCAAATTGGTGGCGGATATGCATTGATCGAATCTAAGTCCGTAGACAGCGCATAATTCATCTCGGAAATATCTTGACGATT